>JASDQU010206601.1:8100-32121 GCA_032191745.1 Picea mariana
CAGAAACCATCGACCTTTAACTAATCAGTTGATGCTCTTATTTATAACATTCAATTAACTAAAAATAACAATTAAAGTGAAGCTAAGTAAAACAAAACTCACTACATGGAGTTGTTTTCTTTCATTCTTCAAAAGTCATCTAATGGTTTCATTTGAGCGGATGACTTTTCTTGTACTCCGACCACTAGATAAAAATATCCTTGCACATGTTAGAATACAAAAACCTGTGATGATTCATTGTGGCCGAAAGGATATCCTTGATCTCCACTGCATGTGCCCAATGTTTGGATATTTTGGCACTTAACTATTGTAGCATTGTCCGAGCCTTGATCGGGCACTCCGTGAACTGCTATTGCACTGGATATTTATCTCTGCATCTCACGATGAGTCTTGTTCAGTATGTACTTTGACGATGTCCTGCAAGTCGACAAAGTCATCAGGTGTGCCAAATTCCTGAAGGCGGATGTCTCTCATTGTTCGGTTGACCTTGGCCCAATTATTTTCGGACTCGGCCCACTTTTCTTGGATCTCCCGATGAGGCTCTTGGGCCATTCTCACCCAGTATTCAGTTGATTTATTTATGTGGTCGATGCTACTATCTCTAAGTACCCGAATGTCATGCTCTTCGACGTCTTGGTCCTGCTTAACGGTGCTGATGTAGTCGATCCTCTCCATGGATTGGTGTGCTTTCTCATACCACCTCTCCATATATTTACATGTTTATAGTGCCATGAGGGTATCTTCTTGGTACTCGACTATTCTTGTAGTGAAAAAATGTCGCTCGTTTGCAAATTTATTATAGGGTTCTTGGAACTTGTTCCTCAGGAACACTGCGACTTGCGTGGTATCCTAGTAATAATTTTCCAAGTGGCGCAGGTGTTCTAACTCTTTTAGAGAAACAAGAAATTCCTCTTCATCCCTTTTTTCTCTATCCAGGGTGGCATCTGAGATTGCCATCCCTGCGCTGATAAGTTCGGATGTTTTGGCGTGCTCTATATTTATCAGATTTTCCTCCATGGTGATGAGGATGGAGTGATCTAGAGTGACCCTCCTCTTCTTGGTGGTTCTATGGATGATAGATTTCCTTTTCTGGTCATAAGTGATGGCATGTATGTAAGCTACTTTGTCCACGGGTTCAAGGATTTGTTGATCTCCCCATGTGAGTGTATTCCCCAGACCCCCGATGGTATATACTTATTCAAGACTGGGTTCTTGAACTTCCTCTCTGTGTTTTGAAGGCTCGACTTTTGTTTGTCACTCATCGGGAAGTTGAGTACCAATTGAAATTGAGGCATCGGGGGAAGGATCGGTACTTAATTGATCATCAACTGTTGAGACGCTGATTTCTTGTTGTGTAGGTTCTTCCCTTTGTTCGCCCAACCCTGGTCCATCCTTTAGATTGTCCACTTGGGTCTACGATGCATTGGGCAGCTCAGTGTCTAAGACACTCTCGATTTCTTGTTCATTCTATGGAAGACCCTGAATTTGAGCATTGGGAACTGGGGAAGATGTCTTCTCTGGCTCCTTTTCCTCTTCGATATGTACATGGGTCACAAGGGATAACTTAGAGCTCTCATCATCGTCATATATTTTTATCAATTCACTTAGGGAGTTTGGTGCACTTTCTCTCCCTGATGTTTTGATTGTCTATAGATGAGTTGAAACATCTGTCAGCGATCCGACCGGTGGCGTTGTGAATTCAGGGTTGTCTAACCTAGCAATTTCATCAACGTCTATCAACTCAGGGCAGCTTGGGCCTATCTGGCTTTCGTCTGAGTTATCGACATGGAGCCTTGTCATACCTATGAGGTTCAAGTCATCTTACAACTGATCAATTATCTGTTGTTCCAGTTCTATCATGAGTAACCCCCTCTCCCGCACATCTTGAGTCATGGGGAAACCTCTATCTTGCACTAGGGCTACCAGGGGGGCTTCTGCTACTTCAGATGCTATCATTTCTTCTCTGGCCCTAAGGGACCCTTGAGCTGATTGTTCTAGAATCGTCACCTGTTCATCCAGGATCATGGCTTTGAACCTGGTCATTTTTCAATTGTCCATCCTTGCCACCACTTCATCCCAATCCTAGGCATTTTATGTGAATACTTCATCTTCAAACTTGTCATGGGCGTATTCCCAACATGATGACACTTGTGAGGCATGTTTCAAGAATAGACCATATGGTTTGTGTTTGTGGAATCGATCAGTCTGGAATTTGAACTCCAATTGGCTCAGTCCTTCTTGCTTGGCCTAAGCAGTGTCCTTCACCATGTAGAATCCTACATGGAAACCATAAGGTATGAACACCCTTTTCTTGTCCTTGACCAGAGTGGCGTTGTAACCTTTCAGGATGGTCTTCTAGCATATCTCCCCCACTACAAGGTGGTCAAGGATGTGCGCGGGCAGGAGATGAGGTGCTCCAATGGCCCTGAATAATCTGATGTAGGTATCACGCTCATCGAGATACCAGTGGCCGACCTTTGATATCATCTTTTTGGTCGTAGATGATAAAATCAAGCATTCTTTCTTGAAAAGAATAAAGTAAATACATGTGATGAATTCATCGCAGATAAGAGAGTAGGAATTTGTGTACCTGTTCTCTAATAAGATGCTGAAATATACATGGACCAAGATTTCAATGACTTGCCAACTCAAGTTCATTATGACAAAGATGTTTCTGGCACACATGACATCCAGTAAATATGAAGGCATGTAGAAGGATGGGGTCTCTTCTTATTTTGGATTCTGAGCCGGTTGTATGCAGATGCTTAGCAACTTGGAAGTGATGTCTCCCCAATTGAAGCCACTCCTAGAAATGGCCATTGTGTAAGCTAGAGGCATCCATTCCTCTAAAAATATGGAGCAGTCTTTCTCCCCATACAACCAGCAGATGAGATCCATCAGGTAGATGTATGGCTCCCTTAAGTTGGTCGTCTGGTACCAGCCGAAGGTCCGATTGATGTATTTATTATCTTCTCTACACCACGAGGCCATTACTCAACTGGTGTCATGGCGCTCGTAGAATTTTAAGAAAAAATATGTGTTTAGTCGCTCCTCAGGGTCTGTCAGCTTGTAATACTTCTAGACCTCTACCAGGAGGAAGACCTCGACACATCCACCGCTGTCATCGTTGATTAAACACTTATGTGTGTCTGTGTGGTCGATGAGCCACTACAAAAGTTCTATACAGGGAAACACGTGGGTTTTGCTTGCTACCATGTGTAGGTATGACCTTCGGATATTCAAGAATTCCTGGTCGTCGAGTGCTCTCACATCAGGGTCACTGTCTGGGATGTACTCTGGGAGTTCCTCCAAGCTGATATTTTTGAAGATTTCTCCCTAATGTGAGAGTGTCGTATTGGTCCCTGCTATTACCTCTGTTTCCCCAAAGGCACGCGGTTGACTAAAATCCTTCTTTGTAGATGTCTTAGTGAATGGTTCTAACCTCGAAGTGTATTCCAACTTTTTCTACCCCTGGAGAGGAACCTTCACCTATCTCTGTCTCCTTCAGCTTCGACGCCCTCGATGATTTCCTAGTGGTTGACTTCCTTGGAAGCATTGTTCCTGCAATCGAAATAAATCCTTTAGAGACAGCGTACAAAGCAACACTGGATAATATATATATATGAAGTGTAAGCATGAAAAATCCACAGACTGGTACATACTTGTAAAGCTTTCTAAACCTGGTTATTTGATACTCACGGGATCTCTACAGATTTTGAATTGCTCGTTTCGCTTCTTCGGATGCTCTGAAACTCCTTTGCACGCAGAATGGTTTCATTTACAATGGAACAAGAGAATTTAAACCGGGGAAGAACCTACCATGTCATATCAACCATTTAATTCAGATGATGAGTGGAATTCAAACAAATCTGTCGTCGAATCTCTGCAACTTGAATTCATCGTGGGTTGACGACGAAGACGTGAAGGGTGATGTGGTCTATCAGTAATTTCAAACAGTCATTTTGATTCACACATTAAGCAACAACTAATGCAGGATTTGGAATTAATTAGTCCCTTAAATACTCTGAATATAAATGTATCTAGCACTAAAACGTACCATTGTGTCACTTTCTTAGTGGAAGATCGGGGATCGGGGATGCACCATGAACGTTTTTGTTGATATCTTTCTGCGAAAAACCTCTGACACTGATCAATTTCATCATACAATGTTGACATGGCAAAAAATGACTCAAGGGTGTGACTTGGACCTAGGAAACCAAGAATGACTCTGGGTAAAACTAGATCATACAGTTCTCTAGTCAGGAAAAGACACGTGGCATTGAAGATAGGTGGCTTAATCTGTGTGTATTAGTCAGAGTTGGTAATTTCTTCAAGTTGTGCATTCTATGATAAACCTAGGCTCATTGATGCTAAAAAGGTATCGGGGGTTGGTGATCGGGGATAAACCTATCGCATTTTTTTCTTCGGAATAGCTTCCTCAAAAACTCATGATGTCGAAATGCTTCAGGAATTGGTGGTCAAGGAAAACTCTTTAGCATGATTAGAATGTTCATCGCGATTCAGTCTTCTTTGATTCTGACAAGCGCGTTGGGTATCGACTATCGACGATATCGTTTCTTTCTTCTTTAAAGTTTAATCCCTTCTCCTTTTACCGATGTCGATGGGGATTGACTATCGGTGATGTCCATATGTGATACTTGTCATGAAACAAAACTTCCTTTCACCGATATCGGTGAAGATCGATGCTCGACAACGGAGGTTTTCCGAGTGATTATTTTCACTTCTTAACTCCTTCCGATGTTGAATCTTGAGCACGTCGGGTGAAGTGTTTTGGCTGTTGATTCCTTATTAAGGTGTTAAACCTATTTAATTCATGGGGTTTAATAAAGTTAGACAAACCTGAATATCTTAATGAGAGTTAAGAGAACAATCAAATACAAAAAAAATCTCAAAGAAAAATCGAATTTAGACAGTGCAAAGATTAAGTGGTACCCAAAAAGTGAAAAATTGACATAGGATTTTTAGGGTGTATTGAGTGCTCAAAAAATGGTGACTTACTGGGCAAAAGAAGAATCTATGTTCCTCCTGTTAGCACTCTATAAATTATGTCTAGATGAATAGACAAACGACAAAGGTAATTGTTTCAACCAACTTTAGAGTTGAGGCACTAGCATGGTCAACTCAGAGAGGGCTCTCTTGTGTCACTTGATATATCTATCGAAATCAGTGGCTAGATTTGGTTTGTTTTGGGGATTTTTAATAAAATTGTTGGCAAAGAAGGGGGGAACACTATGGGCTATGGAGTCAAAATTCTGAAAGTGAACGAAAACAATGCATCGACTAATAGAACTCTCCAGAGGACAAAGGCTAAATGAGGCGATGAATCTGAGTTATTCTTGAAATAAAAATATGTATAGGAAGATGAAGAAAACAAATAACTGCATCATAGGGTTACCAAAATGAATTCTAAAAAAGTTAAGAAGACAATCACACAGTTTAAATTTCTTAAGCCAAGAGCGTCACAAGATGAATTATGGGCCTTTAAACTCTCCAATTTAAACATAAGAAAATGTAAACAAAATGACAGGCTACAGGAAATACATACGACGAAAGGAAACAAAGTTCATATCACCACCCATTAGAATATTTTCGTAGAGACTTCAAAATCTTCTGCATTTATATTCAATTCAGATTCAGAAAATTTACAAATGAAGTTTGATACAACCAAAAAGGTGCTCTTGCACTTCTACCAACATTAATTAATTCAAGTCTCTTAGTACTTATACAATTTGATAAAAAATAACTGAAACTGAAACGTTTCAGCTTCTGTAATAGTTTCAGTATACGAAACGATTTACAATAATTAGAAAAAAAGAAACATTTCAACATCATGAACGGTCTCTCTAGACACCCGGCTGCTTCCACGACATTTGTTCCGCCCTATGCCTCTGTTGGATCTGCAATATTGGTGACAGCTGGAGATCATCTGTTGGTTCCGGGGACATTGTACTTTTTCTTACCCAACCGCACGAGTTCTTTCCATTGCGCATTAGAGGGGATTTTGTAATCCATCATTTCTTTAATAAAAATTTACAGGTCAATGCACATAGCATAGGACATGATTGGCACACTGACTTTCATTGATTTGAACTTGTTCAGAATTTCGAAATTAGTAGCTAAATGTTATACCAAACTAGGGCCTTTCAGACTTTCTTCCATATATTCAAACCTAGAATGGTCCATCCTACATTGCATGAGGAGAGTGTGATAATATTCCTTATCGTATAATGAGCCTTTACCATCCCAAAATGAGGGGAGGCCTTTAGGAAACAATTTTTCAAAGGCGTCTTTAAACTCTTGTATGCTATGCTCCATTTGTATAGCTTTGTTCTAGACCGATCTGAGCAGGTTGTGCTTGGCAATGATTCTCCTAGCTGAAATGATTAAAGCGGTCTTGTCTTTCACATCGATGGTCTAAAGATCAGTAGTTGGTATAGCATTTAGTAAGTCAATGGCATTTTGGGCCCATTCTGAGGGCTTCTT
Source organism: Picea mariana (assembly GCA_032191745.1). NCBI lineage: Eukaryota > Viridiplantae > Streptophyta > Pinopsida > Pinales > Pinaceae > Picea > Picea mariana. The sequence continues at coordinate 14,605 of JASDQU010206601.1, forward strand.
TGTTAACACTTCATTTATAACAACGCATCTGTTCCAAGCTGTAGCAGCTATGTTGTCTTTGTCATTGATAAAATTCAGATAACTTCTGAACTTAGCAACCTCCACAGCAATCACATCCCATATTAGATGTTTGGCTCCCTGCAGTAGCGTTTTTCCCTTCAATCTAGTTTTTAGCTTGTTCACTCTTTCCTGCAGGTCTTGGTTCTCTCTGTGGAGTTGAGCTAATTTCTCATCGTTCACCTTCATCTCTTGTTTCAAATTTTCTAAGTTTTCTTTGAGACTCTTGATCTCACCTATTTTCAAACTCACCTGGGACATAGCATGAACTAACCCCTCAGCACTTGATCCAGGCTCTACATTAGCAGGCACAATAATTTAAATATCTGATGTTGTTGCCTGCATTTGTGACCAACTTTCTTTCTCTTTCTCCAATTGCAACACTTTAGCCTTGTAGTCTAGTGCCTCTTGTCTGAAGGTTTCCTTTTCTTGCTCCAAAGCAGTTAATTATGTTGTCTGCGGATGGTCTGTAGGTGACATATTCAACCTTTTCTTAAATCTTTGGATCATTTTTTCCTTTTATTCTAGAGAGGCTTTCACCCCCTGTGGACCTTCACACTCTAATATATTTACCTAAGTCTTCCAAGCTTTGTTGGACACCTTTTCTTATTTCAGTTGCCCATCTAGTTTCAATGCATGTGTTGTCAATCTTGCAACCTTCAACGCTAAGCTTAGGTAATCAGCGTACAACATATCAATGACCATTTCTGTGGAATTTTACTTTGTCAAGAGCGTCAATGTTTTCATATTGTAGCTTGAACTCGGATACCTTATCATTATCAACCACTGCAATGTTGAATGTCTTTTTCTCGACATCTCTGACTGAGAGTAGGTGAGCTTTACGCTGAGATGTCCCTTCTACTTCAGGTAAAATATCCCTTATTTCACTATTTTCCGTACTCCCTTTCATGGCATACTGAATTAGCAAGTCCTTATTAGATTGATAAACTGTCCCAGGAGTCTAGCCGAATATGTGTTTCCTACTGCTGAAAACCTTCATGCTACCATCGTTTTGTGTCTTGTTTTCAGGATTGATTTCTTCGTTCTAGGCCATAGTCTCTGCCATCTCCATGCACGTCTTTCCTTCTTGTTCTTCCTCTTCCAAGTCAATAACTAGAGAGGGTGATGTGGCTCTCATTTTCTTGAGGGTGTCTTGCTAGATACTAGCCCCTAGGGCTTCTGAACTACTTCTCTTATTGAAGATGCTCATTTTAGGAGCTTTGACAATCAACCTGGATGAGGGTTTCTGTGCTGAGCTTTGTTGAAAAATAATCTCTTCCTGTGTTTTTTTATCATGCTGCATGATGACCTCCATTTCTATACAGGTCTCTAGATTGGCCAACTTATCTAATCTTTCAACGTGCTCGTGCTCATAAGGGCCTTGTCTGCTTGCCAATCTCCTCTTTGATATAATCTGATGTGGATCATATCTTCTTCCTTGCAACTATGTGAACCCAAATTCATTGAGTTTGGATTGAATCTGAGGCAAATAAGACTTGCTTTTCACCACAAAGGGACCTACTAGGAATGAGAATTTCAGATTAGAAGCCTTGTGAGCTTTGAGGAAATTCTCAGTCTCTGAGATGACCCTTTGTCTTATAAATTCCAAAGAAAATATCATGGGAGTCAGAAAAACTGGTAAAAGATGAGGTCCTTTCTGGCATTCGTATACCCAAATCACGGTGGATTGAGTGAAAATCATCTAGTCTCCCATCATGTTCTCCAGACTCAGCTGCAACGAAATCTTCATTTCTTCTAGGACTCTTGGTAGATCTGAACCAAAAATGAGATTGTATATCCTGGACATGATCTTGTTGATGAAGATGAGCATGGTGATCTTTTTACACTCGATCGAAATAAATGTAGCCTCAGGAAGCTCGGTGTTGTTAGATCCCAGAAACATTCTCAAAAGGTGAGAGTAGTATCTGAAATGTGTTAACGAGATGAAATTAACCAGCTATTGATGTATATTTTTCGCAATAAATTCATCAAAACTGACACGGACTGACTGCCTAGACAGGAAGAAAATCAACATGAACCCTAACATAACCTCTACCACAAACTTATCATTGTATAGACCTAGAATTTGACTCAACAGAAAACAATCCCACTAGACTTTGACGATCATGACACTTATACTGACAGGAAAGGATATACTCTCTGAATAATGTTCAGGTTTGACTATGGTTTGCATAAACAGGGTTTTTACCTCGAGCAAGAATTCTCTATAAATCGTAATCATTTTTTGTTCCTTAAAGGGTTCTGACACTATGGGGGAGGCATCTAGTATATTTATGGCATGTCAAATCGATGGACCGTCTACTTTACATAGGACTTCTGACCCTAATTTTCTTAATATGACTCTTTCTCCCTGGGAATATCGCTCTGCACACTAGCTTACAAATTCAGGGAATGGGAAGACTGTTTCTATGACATAAGGGGCGAAGGAGGCTCGAGTCGCTTCAAGAAAGGGTATGTGGGATCCAACGTTGTTCAACAAATTTGCTTTAGACACAGAAATGGGACAGACCATTGTCTCTGTGTCGAAAATGTCATAATCTCTGTCAAGTAGGGCATCCTCCATGGAGGAAATATCTGGTTCACTCAAGGATAAAACAATAGGATTGGTAGCCATGGTGAAGAATACCTAATAAGCGGTGAGAAAACTGGTCTGGTTTGGTTCTGAACTTTGAAATTTGAATGGAATCTTTGCGCCAAATTTTTGAACGTTTGAAAGCTTCAAATTTTCATAAAATAATGCTCGAGGTTCCTCCTTTTATAGGCATCTATTGCCATCCGGGTTTAGAGAAAAATGGTTTTGGATGAACCACCCTTGGCCCAGATGTGTCTCTAAGGATGCCACATGTCCATGATTCAAACCAGGGCGGTTTTCCCCGATCCATTCTTTGTCAGCTAATTCTCGCGCTACTTCAATCGTCGAAATGTGCCTCGGTCGTTGATCCAGGTCGCTTCAAGATATATGTTCTGCATCTTTCCTAGAAACTCTGTCATCGGAGGTTGAAAAAAGGTGGTTTTGGTCAAATAACCCTCTTCTCTGATGTACTTCTAAGGGCACCAAACGTCCCGTAAAAAACCGCAATGGTTTTCCCCAGCCCGCCCTCGACCGCTTAATCCTCGTGCTAGTTACATCTCCGATACACGTCTCGGTCATTGATCTAGGCCGCTTTCGGGATCGACGATCTGCTGAGTTTTACTCTTCATATCTCCTATATTTCATCCATACGCTGCCAGGTATAGCCGGGTCCTCCAAATTATCACAACTCTGTGGCGATTTAATCCCTCACAAAAATTCTGAAACTCAGACACCATCTGGGAATTATATGGTGATAACATTGGCTCCAACTGGGGATGCTATCCTCCCTGTGAGGTAGAAAATAATTGTATACCAAGTGCCTACCCATTGGGATGTAATATTATGTGTGAGATCTAAATCCGCTCATTTTATTCAAAAACTTTGAACCCACTCAGCACAGCTCGGGGCCTTCACCTCGAGCTTCAACCATGTTGTTTTTATTTCGATTTTCACACTTAAAGAAAAACCAAAACGCAAAGAGGCTATGTACAATGAATGGAGAGTGACAATTTTTTAAATGACTTAGTGCTTGAGGAGCCTGCCATTCACAGGCCCTCCTTCGACGAGTTCTCCATTACTTTCCTCCAACAAATAGGCATTGTTCCTGCGGTAAGCTGTAATTTTGAACGGGCCCAGCCACAACTGATCGAATTTTCCATTTTTACCTTTATTTTCGTTCTTGGCATACCATCTTAGTACCCAGTATCCAGGTTTGAATTCATCTGCTTTGCTACGTCTGTCAAAATCTTCCTTGATTTTCTCTTGACGTAGTTGGGCATTGTTGAAATCTTTTTCTTTGGTCTGATGCACGCTGATGAGTTCATCCTCCCTTCTCCGACTGCCATTCGTCTCTGCTTATTGATACTGTAACAACTTCATTACCGACAATTCGAGTGCCATAGGAAATATGGCTTCTGTACCATAGATGATATGGAAAGGAGATGTGGCAATAGATCTCTTTGTGGATATGTTGTCAGCCCACAGCGCATGAATGAGCTTTTTGTGCCACGCATTTTTATTTTCCTACAATAATTTTTTTATGATTATGACCAGGCTTTTGTTTGAAGACTCAGCCAATCCATTTCCTTGTGGGTAGTATGATGTAGAATGGCCAAGAGTACTATTGTAATCATTGCAAAATTTCTCAAATTTTTTAGACTTAAAGGCCGCCGCGTTGTCTGTTATAATATTGACCAGACATCCGAATCTGGACAGAAAATTTTCTTCTAGAAATCGAATGATAACGTCATCTGTATCTTGTCTGGTAGGAACAACCTCAATCCATTTAGTAAAATAATCTGTTGCAGTCATGATCCATTTGTGTTGAGCCAAATATTGTGAGTGTATCTCTCCTACGAAATCCAGGCCCCATTGCCTGAAAGGAGCTTCTACTGAAATAGGCTTCAATGGCAGAGACTGCAAATTTCCTTTCCCATCGAATATTTGGCATTCATGGCGCTTTGACAATTTCGTATAAACATCAAGGAAAATACTAGGCCAATAAAAACCATCTCTCAACATTTTGTGTATAGTTGTCTTCCAATAATGATGACCTCCACAGTCTCCTTTATGGAACTCCATGATGGTCCTTTCTGCTTCATTTTCTATCAAACAACTCAATAAAATTCCTCTCAAGTATTTCCAGTACAGTAATCCATTGACAATGCAGAATTTTGTTGCCTTTAGTTTCAAGAACCTAGCCTTTGTTTTACTATATTCAGGAGGAGCTTGCAGATTTTTTAACACAAAGATAATGTCTGCATACCACGCTGAGTCAAGAAATTTCTGAGATATCCGTGGAGTCACCTTTTCTTCCTCTGTTGTATTCTCTGACATATCTATAGTGAAGTTTATTCCCAAGAGTTCACAGTTTGTTTGTGCCATTAGTCTAGCAAGTCCCTACCCTTTGATCAACTTCATGGGCTTGATGTCGAGATCATATTCTAATAGTGCTGCAATCCATTTTCCCCTCTTTCCTTCAGGATCGGGTTGTGTTAAGATGTCTTTTACTGAGCTGTTGGGAACATAAGTAGTAGTATGTGAATGTAGAATTTACACCCTGAATTCTTTCAATGATTTGACCAAAGAATACGTCTACTTATCCATGATGTCATATTTTAAAGGAGAATCTCTCAATGTCTTACTGTATTATGCTACGGGCTTCTCAAAATTCTAGTCATCCTTCTGGAGTAATACACCTGCAATTGTGTGTTCTAAAGCGAAAGAGAATAGTATGAAATATTTCTCAAAATTTGGGCTAGCCAACACAGGAGCCTTTGTCAATGCTACCTTGATGTCTTCAAAAGATTTTCTAGCCTCATGGATCCATTTGATTTCATTTTTGTTGGCACAGGGGCAGACCCAGGGTTCAACGCTCAAGAGCGCACCAAAAAACCCTAACTACCGGCCCTTTCGGCAACTCCTGCGAAGCATATGAAGTCTCACCCAAGGTAGAGGCAGGGGTGGTTGCAGGACTCAGTTCTCTGCAACCTTAGCTGGGACACTGATATGTGATTATATCTTTTACAGGGCACTTAGCATAGATCCTTCATCAATATTTAACTCGTCTGGTACTTTTTAGATAGCACAGAGCATCACAGTGAATACTTATACTAAAGATGATTCAGTACTTAGCCACAAAAATATAGGTTAGATTCAATAGATCAAGCACTAAGCATCTTATATATCAGATCTCACATTCATTCATATATCATTATCACAGAGCATAACTAGATCTACTTAATCACATCAAGCACTTAGCCAAGAAAGAGATAAACACATTAGAGCGAAGAACAAAGCACTATATACACAGTTACCATGGTTCACCCCCACCCTAGGGCTACGTCCACAAAGTATTCTTTATATTATCTTGGTCAAGCAGTTACAACACAAAGCTTCAATGACCCTTACTTCTCACAGGACAGAAGATCTACGCCGCTCGCTAGATCCTTCTTCCTTTCTCTTCCACACAAGACTACAACAACTTGCACTTAGCTTTTCGATCTCATGCAAAAAGCACTCTAAGATACATCCGATCACATAGATCCAGTTACTAGCACTAAGATTTCAGTTATACATCGCATAGATGTGCTACACTACTATCATTCTCCTCTATTTACATTACCTATTTATAGATTACAAAATGGGCCTAAGCATGGGTAAACCCATGAGTCGACATCCCTTTCCTGTTACATCAACCCAAAACCCTAAAATGGACCCAAAAATAGGTCTTGCTTCCTTAATTTCCGCTTTGTGTTGCACTTCTTCCTTGGCAAGTTGTCATAGTCCCAAAAGTGGTCAAATATGACCAAGTATTCTTCAAAACTTGGTCAAGGGCCAACAGGTCCCCAACACTCACCTGTGACTCATCCTGAGTCACTTAGGTCTTACCAATTACACTTCGAATGCCTCGATCTTGGCTTGAGATGCTTCGACCTGCTGCAGTGCGACAACCTCTTGTTTAGTAAATTCCTAGATTACTGTGTCATTGAGTGGTCCTTCCAGGCGTTGTTCTGTAGTGATGACACCATGTTCGATTTCAGCTCCCTGGATTTCAAGTTCAGTGAATAGTTGGCATGCCTTCTCTTGGAGTGGTTGCAGTCATTGAGAGACTTCCATTACTTTACTTTGCAGCGTGTGTACTTGTTGTTGGGTTGTGCGTTGTTCTACAAACCTCTTCATTACTTCGACTGGGGTCATGGACTTCAGCTGCACTTGTAGCACATCTGCATGTTGCTTTGCTTCGTGGAGCTATTCCTCCAATGTATGCATTTATGGATTCTCTGCAAGGGTTTCATAAGTCTGGGCGCTTCTAGTTCTTAGATGCCTACATTCTGAAGCCAAGGTTTTTAATCGATCGACTGCACTTCGAGCAATGGCCTCTCTTAGATCTCTTATCTCTTGGGGTGTCTCAGGCATGGTGTAGAGCTTCAGATCTATGATGCATTGTTGAAGTTGTTGGATTACTTCTTCCAGTTGGGTCACCTCTGTGGGAGACGATCTTCCATCTTCACTTCTATGATCGTTACAGAGTGCAGTGCTTTGTGAACTCTTTCTTGTACTTCAAGTTGCTTTTCTCGCAACTGGTCCTTGCTCTACTGTAACTATTCTTTTTCCTCCTCCCACTTCACTTGTAAGGCAAGCTTCTCCTATTTTGCCTTCCTCCGTTGTTCTCCATGTGCACTATGTTCTTACGCCAAAGCCTGGGTGGCTTGCGTTATGTCTTCTTGAGATCGTCGAAGGCGAGCTTTGAATTTCTCAGTGATCTGGTGTAATTGAGTGGGCTCATCGCCTATTCCTGGTATTTCCATTGTTAAGGGCACCGTAGAAACTGCTTGGCTAGACTGGAGTGCCTGCTGCACTTCTTTGAGTTCGCCCGTGATCTGGCGGAATAGCTCCTCCTGATTTGCTTCTTGCTTTTTTGAGATCTCTAGTGAAACATCATTCAGTGCATCAATTAGGAAGTCAAAATCATCCGAGGTAAGGGTATTTTTAAGCATGGTCCAGGTGGCCTTAGCTTTCTTTCGGGATGAGGGCTTTGGTGGGGTAATCTTCCTTTTCTTGGAGGGATCTTCCTTGTCTCTAGGCACAGTAACCTCACCTTTGTTCTGATCAACTTTTGTGCCCCCTAGTTCTTCGTCATCACCTCCATTTGCAGGTGAGAGTGAAGCAGTATTCGTGGATGTGTTGTGGATATATTGAACTTCCACATCCTTCTTAGTCTTGCGCGGTCCTTGTGTATCCAGCATAGCTTCAGGGCTATCTACGTCGAACATCTCTATGGGATCTGCTGCAACAAGGAGGTCTGCTGACCATTCCTTGTTAATCTCCTCCAAGTCATCTTCTGTCATCTTGTAATATGACTAGAGTTGTTGTTTGTGCTCATCTGCACACGTTGTGATGTAGGTAAAGTGACAATCTGTGCTAAATTTCATCAAAGGTCTAAACCTATGAAGTGTGTTGGGTGTGATGTGTGGTGTAGACTGAATGGAATTATTCAAATAAGTGTACTAAGTGTGGAAGACGACATTGGACTTCCATTGTTTGTTCATGTCGCTAGAGTACCACAGCGTACAAAACTTCACGGCCAGTGATTCGAAGGGTTCGATCTCTGGAAAAGTGGCTCCCTCGGGCAGTTCCCAAGCAATGAAAGCGATGAGTATGAGAAACCATCTAAAGTGGAACTCATACCCTTGGTCATGCGCTTGTATACAATCAAGCTCTAGCTGATTTATAAGGTATTTTTCCCAGTTCATTTGTATTCCCTCCGCGCACTTCCCTGAGAGGTCAACTACAAATCCAGTCACCTATGTAGGTCTATTTTTTCGGACTAAATTTCTTACGATCAACTGGCAACCAAAGCACACTGTTGCATTCTCAATGGAGGCTACCTTGTAACCTCATGTGCCTTTCTCCATATCGCCATATGTGTCTTTTATTCGTTGAGTGAGAGCACGATCTGCGGTCTTTCCTAGGTAAAATTCTTGCGGGTCAGGGCCCTGCATGCTTATCCCAGTGATCTGATTGATCAGAATCAGATCCATAGTGATGTGGAGGTCCAACCATAGGTATCCTCTGTGGTAGCAGGACAACAACAGTCTAACGCATGCATTTACTTCCTGATGCCTCCCGAAATGTGGAATCTTCATTACGTTGAGGAGGGTTGACTGTGCAAGGTTATGGGTCCATTGTTGTGGTACAATCTTGGGGTTCTTTCCTTTTGTAATAGTCAAGTACTTGTGCGGGGATAGCATAATGTAAACCTTGCGATCTCCAAGGTTAAAATCACTAAATTTGCGGTGAGCTTCTCCTGGTCAGCATGAACTGCGCGCACCCCTTTCGGGAGGTACGCAGTGACTACAGCATAGTCAAAGTCTCTGGGTACAGTGTCTCGATTCATTGTTCCACTTAGTGGTGGGATATATTTAGACAAGATGCTTGGGATCATATTCACAGTGGCGAAGTCATTTTCGAGCTTAGATCGTCTTTCCGAAGGCGGTCGGGATGGTCCTGCTCGAGCAGTGGAGGGGGAAGCTGGCAGTGCACTCGAGGACAATGCATGTACACGTATAGACATTCCATGTTCTGACATGACTCTCTCATTCATTAAATCAATTAGAACTTCTTCAAAAAAATTCTCAGAAGCGCTAAGCTTATCCGACATACAAACTTGGGTTAGTTGGCTCGGGTGCAAAAGGAATTCAGAGACTACAGTGAATAGTAAGGCAATCATCTCAAGGTTCGCGCTCAAATTCTCAGTTAGCAAAAAGTATTCTTGGTGCGTGGCATGATGGGTTAAGTAGGAAATCTCAGCAATGGTCTACTTGCAACGGACATGGGGCCTTCATTAACTTTGTTTTATCTGTTCTGGTGCTATCCAACGGTCTAGTGGTAACCCATAACTAATTTTCAATCCATTCAGAGCGGCGGTCGAATGGGTATATCGGTTCCAATGACTATATTGCTTCATCATGGTGAAGTACTCTATGTCATTGTTCTGATATTTCGGCGAAGCTCCAATTCTGCAATTCTTCTTGTTGCGAAGTGTCCTCTAGAACCTCTTGTGACCTTACAGTATTAGCCCTTTTCTTTCTTAGCTTCCTATAATTCTTCCCCATGAGCTTCGTCTCAGTAATGCTTTTACCATTTCGATGTTTATCTTCTGTGGTCTTAGTTAATTTGCATTGTTGAAATTCTTTCCTAGGGTTCCTTGATAATACTTATTCTATATCAAAAAAAGGTAACTCGATCTTCTACAGATCCTCAAGTGTTCTCTTAGCTTCGACATCAGAGTTGCTAATATTAAATATCTACGATCTTCTCTTCTATTCTTCAATTAAGTGCGTGATCCTTCTGGTCATAAAGTCTTTTAACTCTTGCTTCTTCTATTCCAAAACTTGTTCTTCCTCTTTTCATCTGGATTGTTCTCTATCAATCCAAGGTTTTCCTATGAGCATGGTAAACGGGGCGTTGTCTTCAACAAATTTAGTGATCTCAAAGTCTTCCTCTATCGAAGTTCCATTGACAGTCATAGGTATCTAGGCGAGCCTTCCACATAGGTTTACTAGCTTTCCTCTGAAGAAACTTGTTCCTCCTAGGGAAGGGATCATGGCAGGCTTTCCTATAGCTTCCCAAGTTCTTTCTGGCATAATGTTCACTTGTGTTTCTTCATCAAGAGTATAGTCAATTTCAAAGTCCCCTATTCTTGCTTCAATTTGCTCCTTTTCTTTGAAGATCTCTGATAGCCTAACATGTCGATAGTCATTCAAGGTATCTTTCATCTGTAGCAATGTCTTTTCTGATTCTTTCTGGGTTTCTACTATAATCTTGGTCTCTTAATCTCCTTCAGGGTTTTCTTGCTCCATATTCAGCTTCTCAAGCCTAGCAATCATTCTAGGGAAATCCAATACTTCATGGTCCATAGCCTTACAACAGAGGCAACTAGGTCTTCTCCTAGGGCATTCCTTAGCAAGATGTCCCAGTCTTATGCAACTATAACAGAGGGTTAATCTTCTCTTTCGTTTAGATGTTCCCCAACTCCTTTTGAACTGTGCACCAGCATCATGGTGGCTAGCCTGCAAAAAACTCTTTCTAGGATACTGCATCCACTTGTTAGTCCATACATTCTTTCGATATATAGGTATAACATATCTATCACTATACTTATTAGATCTATTCATATCAAACTTTCTTTCATCTATTAATTCCCTAGTTTTGAAGCTAGGATATAATCTATCAAACATACCTAGATCCATGCTTTAGAAACAAAAAAATTTCACTTATCTTACTTCTACAAAGAACAAAGCTTTCAAATCTAAAAAATTTTGACTATTCTTATTGTTATCAGAGCACAAAGCTTACAGATCTTACCTCTTTTCTGCAAATCTGACCTTTTTCCTTCAGAAATTTCCACTTTTACTTTTCTTAAAGCATAGAGCATTCAAATATCACTTTTTTTCTTCAGTATCAACCTATTTCTTGTAGATCTAACCTTTTCCCTTCAGATCTGACATTTTTTTCTACAGATCTAACCTTTTCCCTTCATATCTGACCTCTTTGTCTGCAGATCTGACCTTTTCCCTTCATATCTGACCTCTTTTTCAGTAGATCTAACCTTTTCCCTTCAGATCTGACCTCTTTTTCTCGGCACAAATCTTTGTAGGTCAAGTAGAATACTGCGCACTAGGGCAATAGATCTACGCACAGAGCTTAGTTCCCACAAATAATTTTCTTCTTTTGTTCCCAGCAATCACAGTTCCTGTCCCGGAAACGGAACCATTTGTTGGCACATGGGCAGACCCAGGGTTCAACGCTCAAGAGTGCACCAACAAAACCCTAACTAGTGACCCTTTTGGCAACACCTGCGAAGCAGATGAAGTCTCACCCGAGGTAGAGGCAGGGGTGGTTGCAGGACTCAGATGTCTGCAACCTTAGCTAGGACACTGATATGTGATTATATATTTTACATGGCACTTAGCATAGATCCTTCATCAATATTTAACCCATATGGTACTCCGCAAAAAAGCACAGAGCATCGCAGTGAATACTTATACTAAAGATGATTCAGTACTTAGCCACAGAAATATAGGTTAGATTCAACAGATCAAGCACTAAGCATCTTATATATCAGATCTAACGTTCATTCATATATCATTAGCACAGAGCATAACTAGATCTACTTAATCACATCAAGAACTTAGCCAAGAAAGAGATAAACACATTAGAGCAAAGCACAAAGCACTATACACACAATTACCATGGTTCACCCCCACCCTAGGGCTACGTCCACAAAGTCTTATTTATATTATCTTGGTAAAGTAGTTACAACACAGAGCTTCAATGACCCTTACTTCGTACAAGATAGAAGATCTACGCAGATCGCTAGATCCTTATTCCTTTCTCTTCCGCACAAGACTACAACAACTTGCACTTAGCTTTCCGATCTCATGCACAGAGCACTCTAAGATACATCCGATCACACAGATCCAGTTACTAGCACTAAGCTTTCAGTTATACATCACATAGATGTACTACATTACTATCATTATCCTCTATTTACATTGCCTATTTATAGATTACAAAATGGTACTAAGCATGGGTAAACCCATGGGCTGACATCACTTTCTCATTACATCAACCCAAAACCCTAAAATGGACCCAAAAATAGGTCTTGCTTCCTTAATTTCCGCTTCGTGTTGAGCTCCTTCCTTGGAAAGCTGTCGCAGTCCTAAAAGTGGTCAAATATGACCAATTATTCTTCAAAACTTGGTCAAGGGCCAACAGTTTCCCTTCTTTAACATGTTGGTGATATGCTTTATGATCTCTGCTAAATTAGGAATAAATCTTCTTAGGAAATTTACTTTACCTAGAAAGGATTGTACTTCCTTTTTGCTTCTAGGTATGCCAATATTCAAAATTCCTTCAACCCTGCTGGGGTCCACCTTTATTCCTTCCTAAGAAATGATGTTCCCTAAGATCTTCCCTTCTTCCATGGAAAAAATTGACTTTTTCGGATTCAGTGATATGCCAAATTTTCTGCATTTCTTGAATGCCCTTCTGAGATGTTTGATGTGCTCCTCATCTGTAGCAGAATACACAGTAATGTCATCTAGGTATATAACAATAAATTTATCCTTTTAATATGAAAATGCTATGTCCATAACCCTTTGAAATGTTGCTCCAACATTCATAAGCCCAAATGGCATTTTTGCGTACATGAATGTCCCCCAAGGTGTGGTGAACGTTGTCTTTTCTTGATCGTCAGGATGTACCATGATCTAGTTGCATCCAGAGAAACCATCCAACATCGACATATTTTGAGAGACCACTACTTTATGTAGAATGTGGTCCATTTTGGGCAAAGGGTAGTTATATTTAAGAGATACCTTATTCATATTTTTGAAGTCCACACACAATCTGATCTCTCCAATCTTTTTTCTGACAGGCACTAGATTTGCTACCCATTTGGAGAATCTTAGGGACACTATGTTTTTTGCTTCAAACAATTTCTTTACTTCTTTCTCTATCAATGGTAACAACATAGGGTTTATTCTTCTTAATTTCTGTTTAAATGGCTTGTGATCTTCTTTTATCAGGATAACATGTTGGATTATACTAGTATCATAAGCTTTCAACTCATCGTAGCTCCAGGCAAAAACATCAGGGAATTCTTTCATCAATTTTACATACCTTTCTTTGACTTCGGGGTTGAGCTTCTTGGACAGTTTAATGATCTTCGGGTCTTTTGAAGTCCCAATGTTACAGTCTTCCACGTCCCCTTCATCTACTGTGATATTTGGACTTCTGGCCACATCGTTGTTATCAAAAAGTTTTTCTAATGGTAATAGGCCTTTGGGGATAATGTTGCTCTTTAGCTGCACAATATCTTTGCCAGCAATTTGATTGTCAAAGTATCATTCTTTGGTGAAAGCAGCTGCATCTACTTCATCATCGCAATATTCATCATCAATGCTTAAATTCTCGAACTCGTTTTCCATCCTAAGGAAGATTTCTATCTATTTATCGCCCTCGAAGACTTGCCAGTGTTTCATATTGCCTAGTATCGTCAGTCTGTACTTGACTTCAACCTTGTAGCTTTTTTTCGAGAAAAATTGGGACTTTGAACACCGCTGCTGAAGTGGCCAGTGCATCAGGAACCTGATTTTGTTCACGTGGAATTGTTGAAAGGTTGCATTCTAAAACTTTCTCAAGAAGTTATAATACCATGTTTTTGTAAGCCCTCAGTCTAGGATGTCTGGTCTGGTAGATGCCTTTGATTTGATTTATGATGAGTTTAGAATCTCCAAGTACAACAATCATTTTGGCACCCAACTCTTCCAAAACTTTCAACCCCAATATTAACGCTTCATACTCGGCCATATTATTTGTACATTCAAAAACGAGTTTGTAAGAGCACAATTTTGCATCTCCTATGGGATGATTTATCCACACGCAAGCTCCAGCTCCTTCTCTGCATGCAACTCCAACGAAGGTCATTTTCCATATCTGATCTTCTGGGTCACCCTGTTGTTCTGAAATTTCTTCCAACTATTGCTCGGGTATACCTTTATTTGCCAGGACTATTTCTGTCTCTTCTGCTCCTGAGCATATATCATTGAAGAAAATGGAAGATCCCAACTCAGTGATTACTGAGTATATAGGATGGTTGGTAGGTTGCGATTTTTTGCTGACCATATATTTCAGTAGAACTTCCCTGTACAATCTTCTGTCTTGACCAAAGACAGGAATAGTGGCATATGACATATCCATCTGGAGGGTTCCTTTCAGTTTTGTAGCCCATGACCTAGACAACAACATGTCGAATTTCACAGGGATATCAGCGACCACTACGTCCATCACCATATTCTTCGCTAGGATTTGTGCCACAGAAATGACCATGTCTTTTATAATGCCAAGGCATTTCACCTTCCTTGGATCAAAAGAGAACATATCCTTATAGGGTCTTCTGACCTCAAGGCCCAGTTGGTCCATGACCACTTTAGGCATCATATTGTGAGATGCTCCAGAGTCCAGCATAACATTGTGTAAATTCATGTCATGGATTTTTAAGCTGACATAGAAAGGAGGAACTTCTTCACTTTCACCACTTTCTTCTACTCTCAGCCCAAATAAGATGGTTGGGTGATCAACTTGTATGTTCAAAGTATCAGAGGCCTGTCCCATCTTAAGCATATTGATGATCTGACTTTTGTATTCTCTATTTCTAATCAATTCATTAAAGGATACTGGAATCTTAATCTTAGCCATCTCACTTTTGAAGTCAAAAGAGGACGGAGTTTTTTCTACCTATTTAGTGGCAGTTTATTTTCTTGTCAATATTTTCTTCTGTAGTTCCTCTTTCTGCTTGCCCTTATCCATAGCATCCTTTGTAGCGGAGTCTTTTATAGTGGAATCCTTTTTGGGATAACTAGAAGAGGGCATGTTACTCTGAGCGTCTTTGGTGGAGTTTGCCTTTGGGAGATTACCTTTTGGAGGATTTTGAGGCACCTTTTGATTTCGGAGATTATATTACCTTTGGAATTGCATGATGGCGTTTTGCAATCCGGTCTCATAACCTTCTTTTTCTACTGATATTCTTTCCTCTTCATCTTGCAAAAATATTTCACTCGCATCCATGAACTGGTCGTGTTCTTCTTTGGTCAAAAACACCTAAGTTTCTTTGTCATCACAACAGTTCACATTATCTTCAAAATATCCATCATAATCTTCATTCACATAATTATTCTGAAAAGGGGGTCTTACTTGTTGTTCTCCCTGATTTGTTTGGTCTGCTTGAGCTGTCTGATTATCCTGGTTTCTCTGCTCTCTTTTCCTGATCTGCAGACTGACAGGTCTCCTTGGATTTATAGGTGGACTGTCAGCCTATTCCCTAGTTTTGGGTCTGTTTCCCAATGCCATTCTTTCCATCATCCTTTCCATGTTTCTCATCATCACTTCGAATCTTTCTTCTGATGTTTTTGATGTGGAAATTTGTGCTTTATCCTGAGTTTTTACCATGTTTCTATTAGAATTAGCTTTCATTTTTTCTGAAGCCATTAGGTTTACTTTGACTTCAATGGCATCTGTCATCATATCATCTAACGTGGCAGATCTTTGCTCTCTCAATAATAAATCAAAATCACTTTCAAAAGAATCGGCATATCTGAGCTGAGAAGCTTTAGGTGGGGGTTTTACTTCATCAGGAATCACATTATATACCTTCATGAATCTAGCCGAAAACTCCTACACTGTTTCATCAGGCGACCTCTTCATATTGTTGTAGTGTGTCAACAACTGAAGGGGGTTTTTCTTATCTCCCCATCTAGTAAGGAAGAGTGTCTCAAAAGATGCGAAATCTGCGATACTTCCTGGTACAATGGATCTGAACCATTTTATTACATCTCCTGCAAGGATTTGTGTAAACAACCTCATTTTCACATCTGCAAAATCCACCTCCTCTAAGTCTATGAAATCATTAAACCAGTTTAGGTGTTTCTGGGCTGATATGTTACCTTCAACATCATATAGATTAATCATTAGGTTGTACTCATGGGGTAATTCATGCAATAGAGCAGGAAGTATGAGAGGAGAAAATATCGCTTCCATAGTTGCTGTGAGGGGTCGGAGTGGCTATCAGTTTCGGACAGAAGTCACTACAGGTTTGACAGAAGTGGCTAGAATCAAATCTTGGAATCTTTTTTCGTCAAATAGGGTCTCGTCTAAACAAGATTCAGACCTGGTTCTGAACAGAGAGTGTTCGAATTTTAGATCAAACTCAAGGCCTTTGATACTGATCAATCCGTCTCTAGGTAAGGACGAATATTGGTCTGGACATAACACAGGGGTTACTGTATTTTTTTTTCTTCTTCGGCCAATCTTTTCAGGGCTAGAGACAAGGATTGCAGGTTCGAGGTCTGGGTTTCTCCTCATGTGGATTTTCTTAGGAGCCAAGATTTCTATCCTACACAGTGTAGTACAACTGGTCTCTGAGTAATGGATTCTCCAGGGTAAAGATAATTTTCATCCAATAAGGTATTTGGTCCACTGTCACCCTCAACGATAAAACTAAAGCTTCAAGTCATTTTCCCAGGGAAATTTTTTTCAATTCCGTCCCTGGCAATGGTGCTAGAATGTTAGCACTCTGTAAATTCTATCTGACTGAATAGACAAACAACAGAGGTAATTGTTTCAACCAGCTTTAGTGCTGAGGCCCTAGCCTTCTCAACTCAGAGAGGGCTCTCTCATTTCACTTGATATATCTATGGAAATCAGTGGCTAGATTTGTTTTGTTTTGGGGATTTTTAATAAAGTTGTTGGCAAAGAAGGGGGGAACACTATGGGATATGGAGTCAAAATTATGAAAGTGAACGAAAACAATGCATTGACTGATAGAAATCTCCATAGGAAAGAGGCTAAATGAGGCGATGAATCTAAGTTATTCTTGAAATAAAAAGATGTGTAGGAAGATGAAGAAAAAAAATAACTGCATCAGATCATTACTGAAATGAATTCTGAATAATTTAAGAAGACAATCACACAATTTAAATTGCTTAAGCCAAGAGCATCACAAGACGAATTTTGGGCCTTTAAAACCTCCAATTTAAACAGAAGAAAATGTAAACGAAATGACAGGCTACAGGAAATACATATGATTAAAGGAAACAAAGCTCATATCACCACCCGTTAGAATCTTTTCTTGGAGACTTCAAAATATTCTACATTTGTATTCAATTCAGATTCATAAAATTTACAAATGAAGTTTGATACAACCAAAAAGGTGCTCTTGCACTTCTTCCAACATTAATTAATTCAAGTATCTTAGTACTTATACAATTTGATAAAAAATAACTGAAACTGAAACATTTCAG
>JASDQU010206606.1:0-28553 GCA_032191745.1 Picea mariana
ATTATACCTCCTAGTCTCCTATATATACCAAGGAGACATTTTCATTTTGAATCATCTTGTACTTGAACATTTAAGTGGGGTAAAAGGAGGTTGCCCCTTTGAAGAGGCTTATTATCTGAAATTATCTCTTTTTAAGGCATTGATTACTTTTTCTGAAGATTTTCTATGCTATATTGATATTTGCCTCGTAACACACTCATAAGGACCTGTGGAGGAAGAATATTGTATGTGTGTGTGTGTTCCTGTGGGGAACACGAAGAGACAATTAGACTCAAGGGAAGAAGTAAAAATATTCAGCATAGACCTTGACCCGAGGGTTTAGGGGGGGTTCTGTACCAGTTGTGGTATTAGAGCACAGAAAATGTTCTTTTCTTTCTGTAGTAGAGAAGAGAGGAACATTTCTCAACCATGCCGCCGAGAAGAAGAGATAGACCAATGTCTGATCCAACAATGGAAAGCGAAATGCATGAACTACGTGCCAGGCTTGATGCCATGGAGACAGAACAGAGGTGCACAGTCGACACTGGGGATATCAGTGAGGCTGACAGTGAAAATGAAGTTGGACACAAAGGAGAAGAAGTCGCAGTCGAAGATGCTGTAGACGAATTCCTATTCAGGGTTGTTGCAAGGATAGGTGCCAGAGCAAAGATGGACATTCCAGTATATGAAGGAAACCTAGATTTTGAAGAGCTTCTAGACTATATTAGAGCTCTGGATAAATATTTTGACTATGAGGATGTCGAGGAAGATCAAAAGGTCAAACATGTTGTCACTAGACTTAAAGGTCATGCAACATTATGGTGGGATGAATTGCAGGATGACAGACGTTGCAAAGGTAATCATAAAATCAAGAGTTGGGATAGAGTGGTTGTGAAGATGAAAGCCAAATTCATACCCAAGGATTATCAAATTACTTTGTTTCGGAGGATGCAGAATTTGAGACAGAAGTTGATGTCAGTGAAAGAATACACTAAAGAATTCTAGAAGATAAACATCAGAGTAGGTCATCGGGAAAGCGATGATGAAAAGATTGCTAGGTACATGAATGGTCTGTGATATGACATCCAAGATGATATGAGCATGATGATCATTTGAAATGTAGAAGATGCTTATCAAATGGCTCTGAAAGCTGAAGAGAATCTGCACCAAAAGCAAGGTCAAAGAGGCTGAGGTAGAAGTCAATCTAGAGGAAAAACAATTTCCCAAGACAGAACTCAGAGACCTCAAGAAGAGGGGAAGAAACCTCAATCGTAGCATGAGAGAGGAGGAAGCTCATAGAGAGGGCAGTATGTTGATAGACATACTTTTCCTTGAGCTAGAGGAAGAGGAAGAGGCCGAGGTGGTGAAGTGAAATGTTTTGTCTATGGGAAAAATGGGCATAAATCTTATGAGTGTCCAGACAGAAAGAAAGAAGGTGGTCAGACTCACATTGATGAATCACAAGGACGAAATGTTGAGGCAGAAGATGCTGAGGGTGGAAGATCCTTGATGATGATTAAAGTTCTCTTAACGCCAGAGAAGGAGGCAGAGAACCTAGCCCAAAAGAACAGTCTGTTTCGAATTACTTGCAAGACCAAAGATAGGGTATGCAAAGTTATAGTGGACAGTAGTAGCACATACAATCTCGTATCTACAAAGATGGTGGAAAAGTTGGAGCTAGAGACTATCGTACATCCAAGCCCATACAAAGTTTCGTGGCTAAAAAAAGGACATCAAGTAAATGTCACTAAACAATGTTTAGTTGAATTTAAAATAGGAGGATATAAGGATGAAATATTATGTGATGTCATTCCCATGGATGTTTGTAATCTTTTGTTGGGTAGACCATGGCAATATGACAGTAATGTGGTTCATGATGGGAGAAAGAACACATACACCCTAGAGAAAAATGGGAGAATGCACATGTTGCTACCGATTAAGGATAAAGAAGTGAAACTAGAGGTGAGCAACATTGTACCTCTCATGAGTGGGAAGTAACTTCTTAATTAGGTTAAGAAGAAGGAAGACACCCAATTCATTGTGGTTAGGAAGCCTAGGATTGTTTTGACCAGTACAAGAGTTGATGATTTTCCAGAAGAAATCCAGAAGTTGTTGGAAGAGTTCGTTGATATAGTAGTGAACGAACTACCTCATTTGTTGCCACCGATCAGGAGTATAAGCCATCACATTGATCTTACACCTAGAGCCATTTTACCAAACAAAGAAGCGTATAGATTGACACCACACAAGAATGAGGACGTCAAGAGACAGGTCCAGGATTTAGTGGACAAAGGATTAGTTAGAGAGAGCTTGAGTCCATGCATTGTTCCAATAGTGCTCAGCCCAATGAAAGATGGAGGTTGGAGGATGTGTACAGACTCAAGAGGGATCAATAATATTACCATCAAATACAGATTTCCATTGCCAAGGATGGATGATTTTATGGATTGCTTGAGTGGATCAAGAGTTTTTTCAAAGATTGATTTGAAAAGCGGATATCATCAAATCCGAATGAGAGAAGGTGATGAATGGAAGACAAAATTCAAGATGAATGAAGGGCTATGTGAATGGCTTGTTATGCCATTTGTCTTAACAAATGCGCCTAGTACTTTCATGAGATTGATGAATGAAGTCCTGAAGGAGTTCATAGGAAAATTCGTCATTGTGTATCCTGACGATATATTGATTTTCAGTAAGACAGAAGCAGAACACTTGAAGCATTTAGTTGCAGTAATGAGGAGGTTACAACAAGAGAAGTTGTTGATAAACATGAAGAAATCATCATTTATGAGGACATAACTCATTTATTTGGGTTTTGTTATCTTTGCAAATGAGCTGAATATGGATCCAGAAAAAGTGAATGCAATTAAGAATTGGCCATCACCGAAAAGTGTGTTTGAAGTTCGAAGCTTCCATGGTTTAGCTAGTTTCTATAGGAAATTCATTTGAAATTTTAGTGGGATTAGTGCAACACTGATGGACACAGTGAAGAAAAGACACAAATATTTTCATTGGAAAAAGGAAGCAGAGAATATTTTCAATCTGCTGAAGAAGAAGATCATTGAGCAATCGATTTTGGTTTTGCCAGATTTCAGCAAGACATTTCAGGTCAAGTGTGACATAAGTGGGTTTGCAATTGGAGCGGTATTGAGCCAAGATGATAGACCGATCGCATACTTCAGTGAGAAATTGAATGAAACAAAGGTCAAATACTCGACATATGACAAAGAATTTTTTGTTGTCATCCAAGCACTGAAGAAATAAAGACATTACTTGGTTCCCAAAGAGTTTGTTTTGTACAACGATAATCATGCTTTGCAATTCATGACTCAACAGGACAAGTTGAACCAAAAACATGCTAAATGGGTTGAATTCATGTAGAATTTTACTTTTGTGACTAATCATATTTCTGGAACTGCTAACAAAGTTGTTGATGCTTTGAGCAGGAAATGTTTGCTTATGTAGGAATTCAGAGTCAAAACTTTGGGTTTTGATAACCTCAAAGAAATGTACAGGAATGATCCAGATTTTAAGGAAGCATATGAAGCATATGAGAATACAATTCTCAGGGACAGAAGCTAATGGACTGAATATATGATCCAGGATGGATTATTGTTCAGGGGCAATTAGCTATGTATCCAAAAATGCTCCATGAGGAAGAATCTGCTAAAAGAAAAACACACTGGAGGATTGGCCAGACACTTTGGTCATGATAAGATGTTCTCAAAGTTGAATGGCTCATATTTTTGGCCAGGGATGAGGACAGATGTTAAGAAATTTGTGGACAGGTGTAGAATTTGTCAGCACACAAAAGGGAAAAGGCAGAACATGAGGTTGTATAAGCCATTACCCATACCAGAAAGGCCGTGGAATGCAGTGAGCATGGATTTCATATTAGGACTACCAAGAACACAAAAAGGATGTGATTCAATCTTTGTGGTAGTCGATAGATTTTCCAATATGACACATTTCATACCATGCCAAAAAAACAATGACACAACACATATTGCGAACCTGTTTTTCAAAGAAGTCGTCGGACTTCATAGCTTGCCAATAAGTATTGTTTCGGATTGAGATACCAAGTTCGTGGGACATTTCTGGAGGACTTTATGGAAGAAGCTAGGTACAAGTTTTTCTTTTAGCTTAGTGTATCTTCCTCATCCGAATGGACAGACAAAAGTTTTCAACCGGAGCTTGGGAGATTTGTTGAGGAGCCTAGTGAGTGAACACCACAGTTAGTGGGATCATATTCTACCACAGGTGGAATTTTTTTATAATGATTCGATCAACAGAAGCACAAGGCAGAGTCCATTCCAAATTGTATATGGAATGCATCCAAGGGGAGTTTCTAAATTGAAAGATTTGAAACAAAGTGAATTTAGGAGAGCTAGTGCAGAGAATTTTGCAAAAGCAATGAAGGAGATTCACAGCCAAGTTAAGGAGCGATTGCAGAGTTCAAACCAAGAATACAAGCGCAGAGTAGATCAACATAGGCAAGAACTTCAATTTGAAGTTGGTAATCTGATTCTTGCAAATCTGAGGAAGGAAAGATTCCCAAGAGGAACATATAACAAACTAAAGATGAAGAAGATTGGACCATGCAAGGTCTTAAAGAAATTTGGGGCAAGCACATATGAGATTGAATTACGCAATAGGATCAAAATTTTGCCGATATTTAATGTTGCGGATTTGTACCCTTACAGAGATGAAGAAACAGGAACAGAGGATGAACAGATAGAGGTTCAGTGGACCAAACAAATTCCTGTAGCTAAAAAGCCACAGATGCAAAGAATAGTTGACAAGAGAGTCAGTAAGAAGACCAGGAGGAAGGAGTATTTTGAATACTTGGTCAAGTGGAAGGGACATCTAGTTGAAGATGTCAGCTAGGAAGATGAAGCAGAAATTCAAAAGCATGGACAGACCATGCAAGAGCTCATGAACATGAGTTCATGAAAATTTTCAAGCGAGGGACTATGATGCAGGAGAATCGTAAGCAGTTAAGTGAGCGTGGAGGCGAAGGACAGCTGGAAAGTGCAACATGCATTTTTCACGTTTTGAAATGTTTCGAAAGATTAAGGAAGCGGATATTAATGTAATAGTTAGGAAGATGGAATACTTGCATTTATATCTTGGAGGTTGTAAACAGATCTTGAGCGATTGCTCTCATCTGTCAATGTAAAAGGAATTTAAGCCCAGTTAATGAAAGTAGGTAGGTTCAAATTAGTAGATTAGACAGTTTAGAGAGTAGGAGAGATAACGGATATAGACACCCTCACCATTGTATCATTGTAAGTCAATTGTATCATTAGCATAGAGCAGAAGAAGGAAGATATAGTAGAGAGTTGTAGAGAAGAAACCATGTACAGAGCTTTGAATTAATATATGGAGCTTTGAATCAGACTCATGGTGTTATGATGTTTTCTGTGTGTACATGTTGAATGGTATGCTGATGGTTGTTTTATTATATCTGTTATACATTTTCTTTAATACTGTGTGTATGTATGATTTCATGTTGAATAATTGAAGTCTGAGAGAGAAAGAGAATGAGTTTCAATTGTTTCTCTTCCCGAGAGAGAGTTCCTGCAAGGAGTGTAGTGTAATGTCCGCAAGGAGTGCATTGTTGAAGTTTCAGAGTTTATCTCTTAAAGATCGAAAGGGATACCGTTGTTCTCATTCCAACAGAAGTGCAAGTGAAGCACAGAAGCCGTCCAAGGTGTGCGCAGGCTGGTTGAGAGCTCAAAACTTATCAACCAATGGGAGAGTTGAAGGACTGTTACTTCCGAAGGTGCACAGAGTCAAAGAAATCTAGTACTTAGAAGTATTTGAAATCCTGCCACAAGGAGTGTGTGTAGGAGTTGTTTCAAGGTCCGAAGTGGCCAAGGAAATCTTAGGAGGGTTAACGTCATTGAAGTTTTCAAAGGAGGATGGAGGTCAAACTACTTCAAAGGGAGATGAGGGTCGAAGTCATCCAGTAGAAGTAAATTTTATAAGGAAGAACCTTGGTTTATTTCACAGAAGTTTTCAAGGAGGAAACGAGTGGTCAAAATTCTGCGAGGAGAACTCTCGAAGTCACGGGCACCGTAGGATCCAGAATAGCTGCAAGAAGGATAAGCGTTGGATGAATACATCCTTTGAGAGGTAAGATTAAATGTGGACTATTGATCATTCTTTACACAAGCCGTCGGGTCATTTCATCATTTCAGGGACCCTAACAACAAGGACCAAAGCACAATGGAACGAAAGTCCCAAAATCGTGAGCTGCGATAGGAATTGGCATAGAATTCAGGATTTCAGCACTTCGGGTGTCAATAAATGGTGGAGACTGTGCTTTGGGAGTGAGAGTCTTGAAAGCCAGGAAGAGTGACAGGGGGCAAGGATCTGTGTTAGAGACATAGGAGAGCAGAGAAGATAGGAGGTGCACTTGTCGCCAAACAGAGTCAAGCTTCGTTGATTGTTTCGGGGTTTCTTAGGTTGGAGAACTAGAAGTTTTGCATCCGGATTCATGAAATTACGAAGTCCGAAATTTTGAATGGGTGGAAACTTCTGTGAGAAGCCAGCCTTTGTTGAATACATTTCGGTGAATCAACATTTCGGGTTTTGGCAGTAGGGGAGCTAGAAATTTGACAATGGAAATCACAATAATTTGAAATCCAAAAGCTCGAATTAGGAGGGTGTGACTTTGTTGTGGTCATGGAGACTTGGGTGACACTTGGTGTTTGATCACGTGGGAACACTCATAAGGACCTATGGAGGAACAATACTATATGTGTGTGTGTATCCCTGTGGGGAACACAAAGAGTCAATTAGAGTCAAGGGAAGAAGTAGAAATATCCTACGTGGACCTCGACCCGAGGTTTTAGGGGGTCGTTTGTACCACATNCTCCCACTGAATATTTCCTTGATATTCTGACCCTTCTGTGTCATCTTTCCTGTATGGATATAGGTCTGAAACATTGAATATGGGCGAAATTCCCACACCATATGGCATCTCAATCTCATAGGCGTTTGCATCAAACTTCCTCAAGATCTTACATGGTCTGATCTTTTTCATCTTCAACTTGTTGTATGTTCCCCTAGGGAACCTTTCCTTTCTGAGGTGTGCTAAAACCTGATCTCCTACTTCAAATTGAAGTTCCCTGTGATGCTGATCAACTCCGTGCTTGTATTTCTGATTAGAACTCTCCAACTATACTTTGATATGGTTATGGAGTCGCTCCATCTCTGCAGCAAAATCCTCTGTTCCAACGCTCCTGATCTCACCCTGTTCCAAGTCTCTCAACTCAGACACTCCCCTGTGTTGCATTCCATAGAGTATTTGGAATGGGCTCCTTCCAGTGCTCATGTTTGGTGAGTCGTTTTATGCAAATTATGCTTGTGGAAAAATCTGATCCCATTGGTTATCATGTTCAGTAACTAGACTCCTTAATAAATTCCCCAAACTTCTATTTACCACCTCAGTCTGCCCATCTGTCTGAGGGTGATAAGTTGAGATAAAGGACAAATTCATCCCCATATTCTTCCACAACGTCCTCCAAAAGTGACCAAAAATTTTTGTGTCTCTATCTAAGACAATGCTCCTGGGTAGGACATTAAGTCTCACAACTTCTTTGAAAAATAAATTTGCAACATGCGTTGTGTCATTGGTCTTTTGGAATGGGATGAAATCTACCATATTTGAAAATCTATTTGCCACCACAAATATGGAATCAAATCCTCTTTGTGTTCTTGGCGATCCTAACACAAACTCCATGCTTATTGCATCCCAAGGCCTCTCTGGTATTGGCAATAGATGATACAACCTAGTGTTCTCTCTTTTCCCCTTTGCATGTTGGTAGATTCTACATCTGTTCACAAACTTTATCACTTCTATTCTCATACCTAGCCAATAGTATGAGTTGCTCAGCTGTGAAAACGTTTTGTCATGGTTGAAATGTCCATCCAATCCTCCACTATGATTTTCCTTCAGAAGATTATCCCTTATTGAGAATTTTGGTATGCACAACTGATGTCCTCTGAACAACAATCCTTCCTGAATCATGTATTTTTTCCACTGACTTCTATCTCTCAACACGGGATTAGTACATGACTCATATGCCTCCTTGAAATCTACATCATCATGATACATGTCCTTAAGGTGTTCAAACCCCAAGGTATTCACCTGGAACTCCTGCATGATCAAACATCTCTTGCTTAATGCATCATCAACCTTGTTAGCATTCCCAGCAATATGTTTTATGCCAAAAGTAAAAATTTTCATAAATTCAACCAATATTGCATGCCTTTGATTCACTTTTTCCTGTCTTGTTATGAATTGTAAATCTTGGTTATCGCTATACAAGACAAACTCTTGCGGGACAAGATAATGCCTCCATTTCTTCAACGCTTGAATTATGGAATAAAACTCCTTGTCATATGTGGAATATTTCTTCTTAGTCTCATTCAACTTCTCACTGAAATAACAAACAGGTCTGTTATCCTGACTCAAAATTGTTCCTATTGCAATTCCACTCGCATCACATCTCACCTGAAATGTCTTTTCAAAATTCGGCAAGACTAGAATTGGTCATTCTGTTATCTTCTCCTTTAGTATGTTGAAGCTCTTTTCGGCCTCCTCTGTCCATTTAAAAGACTTGTGCCACTTATTTACTGTATCCATCATGGGTGAAAAAATCCCACTCAAGTCTCTAATGAACTTGCTATAGAATCTTGCTAATCCATGGAAGCTCCCTACCTCGAACATGCTTCGTGGTGACGACCATTCTCTGATCGCTTTCACCTTCTCTGGATCCATATTTAGTTCATTCAAAGAGATCACGAAACCGAAATAAATGAGTTATGTCTTCATAAAAGAGGACTTCTTCAAATTGATCAGCAGCGTCTCCTGTTGCAGTATCCTCATTACTAATGTTAGGTGCCTCAAATGCTCCTCTTTAGTCCTACTAAAGATCAGTATATCATCCAGATATACAACCATGAAGTTGCCAATGAAATCTTTTAGAATTTCATTCATCAACCTCATAAGAGTACTTCGGGCATTTGTTAATCCAAATGGCATAACCAACCACTCGTATAGAACTTCGTTTGTCTTAAAGGCTATTTTCCATTCATCACCTTATCTAATTCTAATATGGTGATATCCACTTTTCAGATCTATCTTAGAAAATAAATTTGCTCCACGTAAGCAATCCATTAAATCATCCATTCTTGGTAAAGGAAATCTGCACCTGATGGTGATCTTGTTGATGGCTCTCGAGTCTGTGCACATTCTCCATCCTCCATCTTTCTTTGGGCTCAAAACAGTCGGTATTGTGCATGGACTCAAGCTCTCTCTGACCAAACCTTTGTCTAGCAACTCTTGGACTTGGTCCTTCACTTCCTCATTCTCTCGAGTTATCAATCTGTACACTACTTTGTTTGGTAGACTTTCTCCTGGTATCAAGTCGATATGATGAATGATACTCCTGATGGGTGGAAATGAGTTTGGCAGCTCATCCACCACTATATCAACAAAATTATCGAGTTTCTCCTAAACTTCTTCAAGAAAATCATCCATTGATGTACTTGTAAGGATGACTCTAGGCTCCCTCACCATAGTGAACTGCATCTCTTGTTCTTCCTTGACTTATTTCAGGAGTTCCTTTCCACTCATGAGAAGTATGCTTGTGATGGCTTCCTCCTTTACTCTCTTCTCCTCTATTGGCAACAACATATGCGTCCTACCATTCTTTTCTAATGTATATGTGTTTTTCCTCCCATCATGAATGACATTTCTATCAAACTGCCATGGTCTTCCCAATAGAATATGGCATACGTCCATGGGAATTACATCGCATAGGATTTCATCTTTATATCCTCCTATTTTAATTTCAACCAAGCATTGTTTAGTGATCATTACCTGGTGTCCTTTTTGTAGCCATGAGACTTTGTATGGTTTTGGATGTCCAGTTGTCTTCAACTCCAATTTCTCCACCATCTCTGTGGATACTAGGTTGTCAGTACTCCCACTGTCAATGATCACCTTGCGTACTATATCCTTAGTCTTGCACATTGTTCTGAAGAGACTGTTTCTATGAACTAGCTTTTCAATTTTTTCCTCCAGTTTCAAGAGAGCTTTTCTCAACATTAGTGATGCTCCATCCTCTACTCCCTCTGTGGAGATTCATTCAATTGAAATTGAAAACTAATAGTCACAGTTCGGTTCTCCTCTGTGGAGATTCATTCACTTGTTTATGAAAGAAGAAATAACAGGAAAATTGTAAATAACATTCACACACAGACATTTGGATCAATTTTCCTTCTGTTCTATTCACAAGAGCCAAAACGGCTACCAAAACATATTCTGATTACAATGGCTTTTTAATCTTGTGGCTTTTGCCAACTTGCCTACTCTAAAATTCATCCAATGCTATCTTATTCTAGTCACATTTCCGAGCCATAGTGGAAACTCTTGCTCTGCTTGCGATTTTCAAAACGTGCCTCAAAGGGTAAAATTCAGCACTAGTTTAAGTGTGCCTCCAAAGGTAAATTCTATCGCTGAGTTGAGGCGGATTTCAAAATTTGCTGCAAATTTCAATTTTGAATTTCTTGAAGAACTCTCACGTGTTGAGTGGTCATGCCTCTGCACACTTGCCAACGATGCTCCTGCATCATACTCCCCTTGAAGAAAATTCATGGACTCATGTCCATGAGTTCCTCTACTGATTTTCCCTACTTCCAGATGACAGCTTCATTTTCCCAACTGGCATCTTCAATTGGGTCTCCCTTTCATTTGACCAGATACTAAAAATAAGTCTTCCTCCTAGTCTTCTTGTCGATCCTCTGATCAACAATATTCTCCATCTACAGCTTTTCTGCCACAGGCATCTGTTTCTCCCACTAAGTCTTTCCTTGAGATTATGACCCTTATGTATCATATTTCTTGTATGGATACAGGCCTGAAACATTGACTATGGGAGAAATTCCCACACCATCTAGAATCTCAATCTCATAGGCACTTGCATCAAACTTCCTCAAGATCTTACAGGGTCCTATCTTTTTCATCTTCAACTTGTTGTATGTTCCCCTAGGGAACGTTTCTTTCTTGAGATGTGCTAAAACCTGATATCCTACTTCAAATTGAAGTTCCCTGCAATGGTGATCAGCTCTGTGGCTATGTTTCTGATTAGAACCCTCCAATTGTCCTTTGATCTGGTTATGGAGTCGCTCCATCTCCACAGCAAAATCCTCTACTCCAGTGCTCTTGATCTCACCCTGTTCCAAGTCTCTCAACTCAGACACTCCCCTGGGTTGCATTCCATAGAGTATTTGGAATGGGATCCTTCCAATGCTTCTATTTGGTGATCCATTGTATGAAAATTCTTCTTGTGGCAGAATCTGATCCCACTGGTTATGATGTTCAGTAACTAGACTCCTTAATAAATTCCCCAAACTTCTATTTACCACTTCAGTCTACCCATTCGTCTGAGGGTGATAAGCTGAGCTGAAGGACAAATTCATCACCATATTCTTCCACAACATCCTCCAAAAGTGACAAACAAATTTTGTGTCTCTATCCGAGACAATCCTCCTTACTAGGCCGTGAAGTCTCACAACTTCTTTGAAAAACAGATTTGCAACATGCATTGTGTCATTAGTCTTTTGGCATGGGATAAAATGTGCCATCTTTGAAAATCTATCCACCACCACAAATATGGAATCAAATCCTCTTTGTGTTCTTGGAAATCCCAACACAAAATCCATGCTTATTTCATCCCAAGGCCTCTCTGGTATTGGCAATGCTTGATACAACCCAATGTTCTATCTTTTCCTCTTTGCATGTTGGCAGATTCTACATCTGTTCACAAACTTTATCACTTATGTTCTCATACCTGGCCAATTGTATGATTTGCTCAACTGTGCAAACGTTTTGTCATGGCCGAAATGTCCATCCAATCCTCCACTATGCTTTTCCTTCAAAAGATTATCCCTTATTGATCATTTTGGTAGGCACAACTGATGTCCTCTGAACAACAGTCCTTCCTGAATCA
The DNA here is from genome assembly GCA_032191745.1 of Picea mariana. Taxonomy (NCBI): domain Eukaryota; kingdom Viridiplantae; phylum Streptophyta; class Pinopsida; order Pinales; family Pinaceae; genus Picea; species Picea mariana. The sequence goes on from JASDQU010206606.1 coordinate 12,006, forward strand.
TGTATTATGTCCACTGACCTCTATCTCTCAACACAGGATTAGTACATGTCTCATATGCCTCCTTGAAATCTACATCATCATGATACATTCCCTTAAGGTGTTCAAACCCCAAGATATTCACCTGGAATTCCTGCATGATCAAACATCTCTTTCTTAACGCATCAACAACCTTGTTAGTATTCCCAACATTATGTTTTATGACAAAAGTAAAATTTTGCACAAATTCAACCCATTTTGCATGCTTCTGATTTAGTTTTTCCCATCTAGTTATGAATTGTAAAGCTTGGTTATCGCTGTACAAGAAAAACTCTTGCGGGACAAGATAATGCCTCCATTTCTTCAAAGCTTGAATTATGGCATAAAACTCTTTATCATATGTGGAGTATTTCTTCTTAGTCTCATTCAGCTTCTCGCTAAAATAGGCAACAGTTTTGTTATCCTGACTCAAAACTGCTCCTATTGCAATTCCGCTCGCATCACATCTCACCTGAAATGTCTTTTCGAAATTCGGCAAGACTAGAATTGGTCGTTCCATTATCTTCTCCTTTAGTATATTGAAGCTCCTTTCGGCCTCCTCTATCCATTTAAAATACTTGTGCCACTTATTTACTGTATCCATCATGGGTGCACAAATCCCACTGAAGTCTCTAGTGAACTTTGTATAGAAGCTCGCTAATCCATGGAAGCTCCTTACCTCAAACATTCTTCTTCATGACGACCATTCTTTGATTGCTTTCGCCTTCTCTGGATCCATCTTCAGTTCATTCGAAGAGATCACAAAACCCAAATAAATGAGTTATGTCTTCATAAAAGAGGACTTCTTCAAATTGATCAACAACTTCTTCCGATGTAGCCGCCTCATTACTAGTGTTAGGTGCCTCAAATGCTCCTCTTTAGTCTTGCTAAATATCAGTATATCATCCAGATATAAAACCACGAACTTGCCAATGAAATCTTTCAGAATTTCATTCATCAACCTCATAAAAGTACTCGGGGCATTTGTTGAGAAAAATGGCATAACCAACCACTCCTATAGACCTTCATTTGTCTTAAAGGTTGTTTTTCATTCATCACCTTCTCTCATTCTAATCTGGTGATATCCACTTTTCAGATATATCTTATAAAAGAAATTTTCTCCACTTAAGCAATACATTAAATCATCCATTCTTGGTATAGGAAATCTGTACCTGATGGTGATCTTGCTGATGGCTCTCGAGTCTGTGCACATTTTCCATCCTCCATCTTTCTTTGGGCTCAACACAGTCAGTACTGTGCATGTAATCAAGCTCTCTCTGACCAAACCTTTGTCTAGAAACTATTGGACTTGGTCCTTCACTTCCTCATTCTCTCGAGGTGTCAATCTGTAGGCTGCTTTGTTTGGTATACTTTCTTCTGGTATCAAGTCGATATGATGAATGATACTCCTGAGGGGCGGCAATGAATTTGGCAGCTCATCCACCAATATATCAACAAAATTATCTAGCAGCTCTTGAACTTCTTCAGGAAAATCATCCATTGATGTACTCGTAAGGATGACTCTGGGCTCCCTCACCACAGTGAACTGCATCTTCTGTTCTTCCTTGAATTCTTTCAGGAGATCCTTCCCAATCATGAGAAGTATGCTTGTGCTAGCTTCCTTTTTTACTCTCTTCTCCTCTATTGGTAACAACATATGCGTCCTACCATTCTTTTCTAATCTGTATGTGTTTTTCCTCCCATCATGTAGTGAATTTTTTTTCAAACTGCCATGGGCTTCCCAACATAATATGGTATACGTCCATGGGAATTACATCGCATAGGATTTCATCTTTATATCCTCCTATTTTGATTTCAACCAAGCATTGTTTAGTGATCATTACCTGGTGTCCTTTTTGCAGCCATGAGACTTTGTATGGTTTTGGATGTCCAGTTGTCTTCATCTCCAATTTCTCAACCATCTCTATGGATATTAGGTCGTCAGTACTCCCACTATAAATGATCACCTTGCATACTTTATCCTTAGTCTTGCAAGTTGTCCTGAAGAGACTGTTTCTCTACACTCGCTTTTCAATTTCTTCCTCCAGTTTCAAGAGAACTATTCTCAACATTAGGGATGCTCCATCCTCTACTCCCTTTGCTTCAACATTTCTTCATTGGGCTTCTGAAATGTGAGCTTCTCCTTCTTCCTTCTTCTTCTCGAGACATTCCCAAGACATGTGCCATGTCTTTCCACAAGCATAACATCTTACACCTCCTCTACCTCTTCCTCTAAAAGAGTTTCTTCCACCACCCTGAATTTCTCGAGAACTTCCTCCTCGTTTTGAGTGATTGTGTGGTTTCTCAGCCGCATCCTTAGGCTGATGTGCTCTAGCATGGTTAAATCCCTTTCTTTTACGTGGGACCGAGCCTTTACCTCTTCCTCACTGGTTCTATTTTCTGGATAGCTTCTCCTCTTCCTTCTATGCAAATTGATAAGAATCCTCCACAGTTCTGACTGACATCATGTTGAGCTTGCCTTGGATCTCATATCCCAAGCCATTTATATATCTGACGACTTTCTATTCGTCTCTCTCACATTGTCAAATTCTAATGTTCAGCCGATAGAAATCCTCGATGTACTCCTTAATTGTCATCCCTTTCTGTCTCAGGTTCTGCATTTTCCTGAATAGATTTATCTAATAATATTTTGGTATGAACTTGGCCTTCAGCTTGGCTACCATTCTATCCCAACTCTTCATCCTCTGTTTTCCTTTGATTCTTCTCTCAGCCTGTAGTTCATCCCACCATAGTGCTACATGTCCTTTTAACCTGGTGATTGCCTGCTTCACCTTCTTCTCCTCATCGATGTCTTCATAATCGAAGTTTCTGTCCATGGATATTATCCAATCCAACAGTTCTTCATCATCTAGGTTTCCCTCATACATGGGAACCTCTATCTTAGCTCTGCCTCCCAGTCTGGCAACTGCTTTCAACAAATGTTCCTCTACAACGTCCTCTTGTGCAGCTTGTTCAACTTCAACCTCTTCACTTTATTCTTCACTAACGTCCCCAATTTCAGGTGCTCTTCTCTGCGCTGTTCCATTATTTCCAATCCAGTGTGAAGTTCTCACATCTCCCTCTCTATAGGATGGTTGGCTAAAGGTGCCTCTCATCTCCTTGGCAACATTGTGTTGACTGCTTGTCACACACAGAGTACAACTCTAAGTTCTTTGTCTCTTCCTCTTTCTTTCACCTGAAGTCTATAGACGAAGAACTTATTCTCTAATACCACCTGATGTAGACCCCCTATCCCTCTTGAGGGCTATGCAATCTCCTGGTTAGGATCTTCTAGTTCGGGGCCGAAATGGCTCTTCTGGTTCCGAGTTGGAACCTCCCTCTTCAAATCCACAGGTCCTTCTCTATGTTCCCCTGCACAACCAAGTGCTAGGATCACGCTCTCCACTCCTTGTGACCATAGGCATGACCACAGACTTGGCCCAAAAGGCACGTCACGTTTCGCGACCCTAGTCTTTCCAATATGACGAGTCCTTGGCTCCTCCAAGTCCCAAAACTTCAATGAGGGCGAACATAGGTTAGCTCCTCTCCTTTTCTGACTCACGTGACCACACACCCATGGCCACAAGATTTACCACGATAGTGCATTGCGGTTAGATGTATCAGAACCTACGATACAAGGTGCCTAACCCCTCCAAGTCATGAATTCTGAAATCTTGATGATGCGAGATATCTGTCTCAAGTCTCTCTTAGATCAATAGCTACGCTTATTTCAGTGTTTCGCATTTCGTGGCTTCACGTCTTAAGGAGTTGTCCACTCCTCTTCCCAGTCATTGAAATCATGAAATCTCCCCTCACTACAGATCAATGGCTCTCTGCCCTCGAATATCTGACGGCTCTGATCTTTTTAGAGTTCCATCGGTCTAGAGTCCTGCACTATTGACCCTTGTACTCCCAGTTTTCGAAATGCCGAAAGCTTGAGGAGCTTGATCAACAACTCACAACGCCCTCCATATCTACGATCAGATCTCTTCCTCATCACTAACCTCCTTGCAACTCCCCTTGATCCAACATCTTGCGGGGTCTCACGTTCCTCCTTTTGAGTTTTCACTCGCTTCAGACTCAGAAGATTTTCTAAGTCTTCGAAGGCTCAACCTTCGATTCTTCTAGGGAATGGGTTCCTGGATCTTGATAACACTTTCCAACATGTTGTTCCTCCTGAGCTTTGTCTAGTTCAGACTTCAATTTCCTGCACACTCCTTGCGTCTAAGGGATTTCGATAACTCAGATCCATGGTATCTCTTGCAGAGAAATTCCTCTCGATTTCTTTGCATTCATCTCTGGCTCGATGCACACCTTCCAGAGCTTCAAATGAAGAGAAACAATTGAAACTGAAAACTAACACTCACAGTTCCATTCTCCTCTATGGAGATTCATTCACTTGTTTATGAAAACAGAAATAACAGGAAAATCGTAAATAACATTCACACACACACACATTTGGATCAATTTTCCTTCTATTCTATTCACAAGTGCCGAAATGGCTACCGAAACATATTCTAATTATAATGGATTTTTAATCTTGTGGCTTCTGCCAACTTGCCTATTCTAAAATTCATCCTATGCTATCTTAGTCCAGTCGCACTTTCGAACCGTAGTGGAAACTCCTGCTCCATTTGCGATTTTTAAAACAAGCCTCAAAGGGTAAAATTTGGCACTAGTTTAAGTGTGCCTCCAAAGGTGAATTTTGGCACTGAGTTGAGGTGGATTTCAAAATCAGCTACAACTATCAACGTTGAATTTTTGGAAGCACTCTCACGTGTTGAGTAGTCCTGCCTCTACACACTTTCCAATGATGCTCCTGCATCAGAGGCCATCACTATGTTCTAGGTCTGTCTCATATAGGAAGCACACACCCATCGCAGGGGTGCTCTCTCGGGTCTGTGTCCTAGAGGATGTCTCACACAACTATAATCATCAATACACCCTCTCAAATAGGGATGGATTCTCCGTCAGGACAAGTCTCACATGAAATTTCTCGAACTTTGTCTTGGTTGTAGTCATCAACATTCCCTCTCAACTAGAGAGGTTTTATTCACCTAGTCAGTTTGGTGAAGATGTCTGCAATCTTCTCATGTGTAGGAAGGTACAACACATGTACTTATTTCCTTTACATCATGTCTCTGAAAATGATATTTTATTTCAACATGTTTTGATCTATCATGAAACACAAGGTTCTTAAAGAGTTTCACACAAATCTGTTCATAATCATAGAATCCATCTCATGATCAAGTAAATCTGTCAGAATTTTATGAAGCCTCACTGCTTCACACACTCAATGATATATACTCTGCTTCTGTGGTAATCAAGGCCACAAATCTTTGTTTCCTGTTGCACTAGAAAACCATGGAAAAACTTCATGGTAAAACAATAGTCAGATGTGCCTTTCTGGTCCACTATATTTCCTGCTCAATCTGTATCGACATATCCTTGCAAACTCAAGTTCACACTTGTTATAGAAAGTATACGTTAGTTTTCCTTTAGACAGTCTCATATAACCACAAGTATATGCAACCTAATAAATGGTATTCATTAGGACTCCTATCCACTCTCAAATCTTCAAGTATAGGCTTTTTCTTCTCTGCAACTTCTAGCTTCCCTTTCAAGCCATTTAAGATAACAACCCTTCTAACCATCATTGATGAATTTGGAGGACTTCGTGAATGACAATCTCGATATTGAATTATCCTATGGATACACTACCATGTGTGAAATTCCCCCTAAGAGAAAATTTTGATAGTGGTATAAGATAGCCATCTAATTAATGGATATTTTAAGAAGTCAATCATACAACTAACCTTATTTAAACATATCTAAAAGAATATACACAATAATAACCTATAATTGATTCTCTTGAAGAACCAAAACACAACAAGTCCAACCAACATCTTACAAAATGTAGGAATAATCAAATTAATGATTTGTTCTTTCGGCACCTCAAAAACCACCATTTTAAATCACACTACTATGTTGTATATAATTAGTTATTTATAATAAAATTTCACACACAAACAATTCTTACATTAAAAAATACCTGCACACTCAATATAAATGCAACACCTTTCCATTTATTTCCTAGAACATATCCCTGAAATTGAGCACATATGATGGCAATAAAACAAATAGAATTTGAAAATCACAAGCACCATCTCCCCCGTTTATACATTAACAAAATATGCAAAAGCCTCATAGCCTTGGGAAAGTTGTTGGTATTGCTCCATGGCTTAGTTCCCTCTTCGACAATGCTATGATTCAAATATTCAACGTCATAGTCTCAATCACAGGGGATCTCTGAGCTCTTCCCTTTCACACCTCAGCCTCAGACATCGCTTATTTTCTGCAATCTTCCAATGCAACGCATTTCCTCTACCCATCTGTTGGATTCTCTTGTATCAACGATTTCCAAAGTTTTGATGATTGTTCTCCACGGTCGTAGGTTAGTCTTCCAGCAACAATGACTCCCCCACACAAAAATAATATTTCATTTAATGCAACACACTATTATTTCAACACACAAACATGGTGATGTCCTCCTTTTCAATGAACAATCAAATATAAGTGCAAATCTACAGATCTTTAAATGCTCTAGATGCACCTCTTCATGTCTTGGTCAACAAATTGTCTGGCACGATTAGATTGAATTCCCTGGAAACAAAGGAAATGTCTCTAACGCCAACCTCAACAAATCCTTTCTCTTGCAAAGAAGCAATGATTTTTGCAGTCTTGAAGGAAATGGTGATGATAAATATCCTCGGCCTCCACTTCTTTCAATGCACAAAAGAAATAAAACACACAAAACTCCCAACAACAAAAATCTGTTAAAACTCTAATCATAAGTTTGTTAGTTTACCTAACTGTTATACAGTTTATGGTATTTTTGTATTATATATGTACATTTTGCATTATATATGTACTTCTATGTTCATGATTATTTGCTCATTAATGAATATAGAGTATGCCTTTTCTTCCAGTATTTATTTATCTCTGTTCATCACGGTTTCTTGATTGCTTGAGTTATTTCTATTATGTTTCTGTTGTTTTCTTCATTACGAATCTAACATTGGTATGAGATCACATTTATGATCTTGATGCCTGTGGGATTGTGAGAATCATTGGAAGAAAAGGGTTAATCCCTAAATGATTTTAGTGAGGGAAAAAATTCACAGTGTTGAAGGTAACACGACCATCGTGGAGGTTCGTTGTTGTTTCCCTGTATTTATTAGGGCCCACTATACTGCACTACAAAAATATTATCTCTCTGCATGACGAAGATAAATCAGAGAAGCCTTCAGTGTGTGCATATGGTGTAGACCAGAAATTGGAGAAGCCTTCGGTCTCTGCATATGATGTAGACTAGAAATCAGAACAACCTTCATACTGCTTGATCGCTCGATTATCTGAAATTGTTGAGGATGATGATATGCAAATTCTGATGGTTCTTGACACATATCCCCACATATCCCCTCAAAATTCATTATGAATCTAATACATGTTGATGTGGATCGCCAATATGGGAGGAGAATAATCTGGAATCCAGATATAGTCGTGTAAAGATAAAATCAAAATAGAAGGTTGTGATGCAAGGAAAAGAGGCAGGATGAGTGAATCTTAACAACCATTTTCTCAGTGCGAAGTTAAAAGAAGAAACATGCAATTTTCTCACCTGACTATAGAAAATATCTCACAGTATGGTTTCAAAACTGCATGAAGTTTAAAAGAAGCGACCTGCGATTTTCTCACTTGCAAACGTACAAAGGTAAGCCTTTTTAAAATGCTACATATCTTTTTAAAGTTGGTGAAATTAGTGATATCGTGGACATTGAGAGTGCTATACATATTATTCTAAGGACATGATAATGATGAGGATATACAGTTAGAAACTTTAGGCTAATTTATTCTCTATGATAATACAACAATCTGATGGATCATACTCTCATTATGAGCAACATCTATGAGATAATTTTTAGTAAGTGATTACAAAATTTATACCAAAAAAAAGGTTCAACCGAGAACCACTTAAAGTGGTGGATGTATCTTCCTATTATTGTTGATATATGCATGTGTTTGGGGAAAAATTATTTGGAGTGATAAGTGGACTTCATTAAGTTATAAAGTTTATTTCAAGGGAAACTCAAGGAGTTATAAGGTGAACTCTTTTCGCAATAGAACTTAAAGGAAGATTTTGATAAAGGAAGACTTTGATGTGTATATAAGGAGTTATAAGGTTTTGTGTGGAGGAGTTTTCTCCATTTATTGTAATTGGAGTTATAAGGTTTTTTTATTTTGGCCTTGAACTTGTAAAGGTGTTATAAGGGGTCTAACAAATTGCATATTTGTCTTTGCATCCTCGACCCACCTGAAATTGAATAAGAGGGTCTTAGGATCTTTGTGTGCGTCTAATTCATTGATCATATTTCTCCGCTATTATGCATAATGGTGAGAATTGAGGAAATATTTACACTACAACGCTCCTTAATTAACTCAATTACGGAATCTACAATTCCAATAAACAAGCACACTCTCAGTATAGTGATTACTTGTTTACAAGTAACACACAAGAATATTGATATGTTCAAACTTAAAAAAAAAATGTTATCTGATGAGATAAATCTCCTTAGACACCAACAACGTGATTTCAACAAACACAATTACATCAAGGAAAAAAATAATGAAGATGCTCAGTTGACTAGTGATGACACTCATAAACATGAATATCAGTTGGATAAAGTCTCTATGTCAAAAAAAAGTTGTGGATAAATGTCGCAAAGAAATAATAATTGTTCGACCATGGGAAGAATTATGATTTAAACGAAATCGATATGGAATAGGATATGTAAAGGATGTTGACAACCTTTTTTATATTCCTAATTATAAAAAACCTATTTGCTAAATGAGTGGAGGTTTTTTGAATGATGATAAGAAGACAGAGCTTGAGGATATTGGTAAGGAACAGGTACAGGATATTGTTGATGATGATGTTGCTAATTGGTTGGATAAAGAACCCATATAGTGAAAACATTGTGATAGATTTGGCAATATTAATTCAATCTGTTTTGATCTTCACCCATGCAGATTTTGTGGGAAGAAAAATCACCTCTCAGTAAGGTGTCAAAAACGCAAGAGGAAACATATTCATTTTGAATGGTTAGAGAATTGGCGTTGGCATTTGGAAGCCAATTTATTGGAGAAGTCTTGTCTTCGGATTTATACACAAGTACAATCGTACCTTATTGGAGATATTTCTATAGTTGATGGACATGAATGTTTTTCAAGATTTGATGATATAGGGTATGATCAGGGACCAATTGATGTAGTCTTCTTAGTTGAAGATCGAGTCTTCAAACTCCGCCAGAAGAGAGTTCGATTAACCTTTTCCACTTTACATTGTGAAAACATACACATTGTTCCAGTACCTTATACAGGTGCTGGATATATTCTTGGTCATACTTGTGAATGACGGTCAAGGTAATTTGAACCAGTTGTCCCTAACAGGGGGGAAATCTAAATTTTTCAGTCAGGTTCCAAGTTTGATTTAGAATCTGTGAACAGATGCAGTCTTGTTTCTGAACATATTGTTGTTGATAGTTTGTGGTCATCTTAAAACCACCAATTGAGCAGAATACATGAAGTTCTCCTTGTTACATTTTCATATTTTTGATCCTTGAGTTCTTGTTAGCTTGTGGTCAACTTAAAACCGTCTCATTTAGCAGAAGACATCATCTTCTGCTAGACATTTGGTTTGTGGTCATCCTAAAACCACCAGATTGGTTTGTGGTCATCCCGAAACCACCAAATGAGAGTGTGGTCACCCTTAAGCCACCAATTTAGTAGAAGACATCAACTTCTCCTATTTTTTTTTCATAGTTCAGAGAGCATCTTCAACCAACCCTCTGAATATTCATTTGATACATTGTTGATTGTCAAGTAGTGGCAATTTTTCAGGCAAGAATGAACTTAATATTAACGGGGTATGTTAAAACTCTAATCATAAGTTAGTTAGTTTACCTAATTGTTATATAGTTACATGACAGTTATGGTCTTTTTGTATTATATATGTATGTCTATGTACATGATTATTTGTTCATTGATGAATATAGAGTATGCATTTTATGCCAGTATTTATTTATCTATGTTCATCATGGTTTCTTGATTGCTTGAGTTATTTCTATTATGTTTATGTTGTTTTCTTCATTATGAATCTAACAAAATCACTCACAAAAATAAACTTTTATATTCTAGATATTTATAGATAATCACACCTCTCACATCTTCCTTGGCGCTCCCGTAAGGAATTAAACCCAATGAGGAATTAAGCCCAAACATTTTCCTTGGCACTCCCATGAGGGATTAATATGAACGAGGCTTGATACCAACTTGATAATTGACATTCCAGTGATTGCACAAGATTACAGAACAAAATGATATTGGCATTGCATTATCTTTCTACACAATTACAACGCAATTATATAGTTGGATTCAAATCCAACTTATTCTAAACATAGAGAAAGGGGTTGAGAGAATCTCTCAACAACCTCGAACTGATTCAAACCAAACCCAAACCAATTCTATTGTAATATTTATTCCAAAAACGTCACTGTTAGTACTCATTGACCTATAAATACATTATACTTATTGTTTGGTTTGACTTTAATATTGAAGTAATTAATTATATTGTTGTTGGAATGTGTGAAAAATGTGGCTATTAAGAAAATAAATGTTATCCTTCTTCATTAAAACTTGTTGACTTTATTTTATATATATATATATATATATATATATATATTATTACTCTTTGTTTATAATTGGATATATAGAAGCTTTAGATGGAGTGTATTACTAAAGTACTTTGTTATATGTTCTGTGTGAGGGGTCTGGTGTAGAAGTATTGTTAAGGTATTCTATTACATGTACAGTGTGCAATGGAATACCTAAGTTATAGTGGTAACAGTCAAGCCAATAAATATTAAACTATTACCCCACTCAAAAAAATAACTCAACTACTTACTATGATTAAGTTCCACATGATTAAACACAAGAGAAGATATCCCCTACTGTGTTACAATTAAGCAACCATTGAAAACAATAAACCAGCCATTATAATCAGAAATAAAATAAAAAAACAAAACCATGATGGTGTCCCGGCCTCTAGAGATCTAGCTAATTTGGTATCAACTGCAAAGGGTTCGGATAGAATAGAGTAATTGCAAAGCTTTGAATTATTATTGCATTGTGAGTTAATGGTTGCTTATGTACATTGAAAATTATTTGCACTGAGAACTATAATGAGGATAAAAGTTTTGTAACCATTGTTAAGACTAATATCTCTGTCCAAGACCAGATTAGAGAATTGTTAAAACTAATACAAATAAGAGAAAGAAAGTGAATTGCGCAAAATATCTGTGTTGGTAAAGCCAAAATATTGCTAATGTATGGATCTGAGAATTCTTAAAAAGATTTATCTCAATTTCAATTTGTCATCCTTGATAGTGCCATATCCATGGTAAGAGTGGACATGGATGGTGTATTGCTTCATATGTTACAGATCTTGGGCATTTCTGGTTATAACAACTAGTTGCATAGCCATCAGAATACACATATCTATGGGGAATATACATCTTGAAAGCTTTAATACACCAACTAGACTTCAAACTATGTAATTATAGTTCAAAATGTAAAAGGTCTTGCTAGCCTTTAGGAAAAACCTGTTATCGTTTTTTTCCCGCATTATGGACAATGGATAAGTGTTGTATTAACAAACTTTTTTTCTTTAAATGTGTAAATTAATAATTGATTAATCATTAAAAAAATAAATTAATAATTGATTAATCATAAAAAAAATATATATATATATTTTTCACATTACAATGATGGAATTTCAAAATGAATATAAAATATCAACCAATTCATAAATTGTAAACGAAAGAGTTTTAAAAAACTTGATACAATCCATTTCACCAAGCAAACAATGATCAAGCATCCAGTTTATGTCATCTCCTTACTCTTTGAATTTAGTCTTTGTATCTACCTTTATGTCATTTCTCATTTCAGTGATATAGGTTCTCTTACCAACTAAGTAATAAAGAAACAAAATAAGGTGTACAATCCATTGTAACTCTCGACATTTAGTAAGGATAAAACAAACAAATAAGTAATGCATTGCAAGTGCGTTTGGCTATGGGTTTTTATGAATTTCCTATTGTGTATCATATATTTTATTTAAATTTATTTTGGGTAAAACAAAAAATTATAAAATATATAGTTTTATGTTGTAATGATCCTTAAAATCATTAAAGTTTAAGTGGAAAACCCTTAAAACTTTGATTTATAAAAATATATTAACCATTTCAATTTACTTAAAAAAATATTATTCACCCCAATTTTCTACCAAATAACATTAATTATAAAAATATAACAAATGTTGATTTCGATGTATCATGCATATTATTTTTGAATAAAAGTTTTATTTTTGAATAAAAGTTCAATGGACTTACAACAATATATATGTTGAAAGAGCAGAAGAAGCGTTGATATATTATTTCTAAATAAGAGTTTAACAGACTTACAATAATATCTGTTGAACGAACATATTAAGCGCAAGTAACCGAACTCTATATAATGCCTGGATTTTAGATATGGATCTGCAATATATGTTTAACAGTAACTTTATACTTTAAGAAGCCATAACTTCCCTTTATCCTGGTTGGTTTTTCATCCGTTTGCTCTTGTTTCTTGCTGCTGTCACATCTGTTGTTGAATGCGTGAAATGAGTATCGACAAATATCAAGTCAGCTCAAATGAGATTACGCCTGAAAATTAAGATATCTTCTGATTTGATTTTTCCTTTGATCCGCAGAAAAGCCTGTAACTTGGGGCCACAGTCTTTATTTGTTCATGAATATAAGCAAGTACACATATAATCAAAAGGCAGCTAAAGATAGCCTCAAAGTTATGACATATAGTCCTTTTGTCTACAATGGATGGTTTAAACAAAATTTTAAACTGTCAGTTTAAACATTTAAGCTGTGTTATAGTACGTTTCTCAATTATCTATCCTTAATGTTTAGAAGTTCATTCAAATTAAACGAACTCCTACTCCACGTTTCTCTGTCACCTATTATTATCTTTAAAATATTATTCAACGTCTTTTTGAAAGATTATTTGACAATATACAATTGTGAGATTCCGTTCCCCTTAGGTCGCAATCACATAGACATCGGCTCATCTGAATGTATGGCCTCCGTCCACGAGTCTTGATGGTTAGTCAACTTTGGGTTGTACATGATCGAGTAGGGGTTGAAACTTTAAAGTTATTATTAGATGTAGAATAAAAATTGTCTGTGTTGCAACAAAGTATCAAGGCAGAAATAAAGATACCGGACTTAATTTGACATAATTTAACAGATCAAAGTTTCAATACCAACTAGATTCAAAGTGGAATTTTTAGATATTATAATACATAATTAAAAATGTAAGAGAAGACTAATTTTAATTATTTGAAACATTGATTATGTATTAATTAATATTGAGTATAAGAAACTCTTTAAAATTTAAAATTTAAAATTATACAAGATTCGAGGGGATCACTTAAAGATAAGAAGAAGTTATTATGCAGAATACAAATATTATCACTTTTAAATTTAATTAGAATATGTGGTGTGAAATTTAAATTAAGACATTACAAAGAGGTGGTCAATCTTAATTTAGAAGATTAAAAATACCTTCTACTTTTGACTAGTGAAAAAAGAAAATCAACATTGCTAAAATAAAAATAAACTCTCACTAGCTAATGCAAAAAAGAAAATCAACATTGGAAAAATAAAAATTACAATTCTCAAAATACCTTGGCATGAAAAAATATGTCATCTTTAACACTAAGCAGGTTGAAGATGAAAAACAATTTCTCTTAAATTGCCTTTCCTATATCCAAATTAAATCACAATTTAAAAATATTTCCTTAATACAAACATTCATAACCTCTTAAGTCATCAAAACTATGATGATTTTAGAATACTTTTCTCAACTCCTTTTTAACATAAAAATATAATTCTAAAAAAGTCAAGTAATCTCTTACCTACTTAAAGTCTTAAAAACCAATTAATCCTAATAAACAATAATCATCATCAATTATATTATTAAATAATTTCAAAAAATAGTTTTAACTTCAATTATACTATTAAATAATTTCAAAAATTAGTTTTAGTTCAATTATACTATTAAGTAATTTCAAAAAGTAGTTTTAGTTTAATGGTTTAAACCATTCGCTAAATGTATTTGTTTATATTAACGTACACGCAGCAAAGATAACTATGTTCGTCATTCTGACCAAGTTCAAATCCTATATCTTAATGTAAAATTTTATATAATTTAATGTTTTGTTAAAAAAAAACAAAGGTTTGCCTGATCTAAAAAAAAATCTCTTAAAAATAATTGAAGAAGGTTGACCTATTCCAAAATTCCAATACCAGTACCTGTGCGGTGCTCCAGGGTCATCCTTTCGACTTCTTCTGTTTATAAATTGGCGCACGGCTCACGTTTTGTTTCCATAATCACCACTGTGTCGTCGTGCCGGACGACACAGTGGCGATTATGGAAACAAAACGTGAGCTGTGCACCAATTTATAACGTTAGCATTTTAACGCGAGATGTTGTGACATTTCGGCCGCCGATGTTTGAAATGTGTAACCCCTCCAGGTTTAATTTCCTTCATTAATTTCCCAAGAATCTTTCACCGCACAAACAGACGGACGCGAATGTCAGCGTTTTTCAAATTTTATATCTATTCTCTTCCCAGTGTTAGACTCTAAAATACGCTATATTGAAAACAGAAGCCTGTTATACCAGCGAAACATTTCAATGCCCATGCTTAACAGATATTTGATCACTGAATTTTACTGTACGCAAAGAATGCGGTGTCCAAACTCATTAAACAAACAGTGAGAAATCAAATCAATCTGAATTTTGAAATATTATCGGATTGCAACTGACCTGATACGAAATTGACATATTCGTCGATACTCATTTCATGCACTTCAACGGCAGACGTGAAAGCAGCAAGAAACAAAAACAAACCGATGAAAAACCAACCGAGACAAAAGGAAGTTGTGGCTCATATTACAGATCCTATAATGCTAGCATTATATATTATCTGGTTGGTTGCGTTTGTTATGTTCTTTCACTAATATTATCGTAAGTTAGTTGAACTTTTACTCAATAATAGAGCATCAATATTTAAAATAGGATTTATGTACGATACATACACATCAATATCTTCTGTTCTCCCGCCTTTGACGCTACCGTCATGCACGTTTAACTGGCTGCACCATTCTGAGCAGATAGTTATTACATATTTCTTTAAAAAAAGTGTCACCAGAGTTACGTTCTTTCTGACAGTTTTTATATACTAATTTCTGATATTCTTGTTCATTGTATTAATTTTTTCATCTCATTTACGTAGACACAGTCCATAAGATTTTCACAGCCTGGACAACATACAATTTGTTTCCATGCTTTTGGATAAATATCCGGGACGATATCTTGGGGAGAAGCTTCTAACACGGAAGCTCCCATGCCTATGCACCTAACACACAGTTTTAAATTCATGCCTGTAGCTGAAGACGTGAACAGTTTCCATGATAGTAGTTATCTAATTTCATGCATGTAACAGAAGACATGAAAAGTTTCCATTATAGTAATTATCTAATTTAAGGTCGCGTATTTTAAATTGATTTACGAGATTCCCTGTTTGTAGGACAGTATTCAGTCAGCAAAGGCTACCCAGAATCCCGTACCATATATTTTATTTAAAAAATAAGTAATGCGTGCTTTTAGCTATGTTTTTTTTTTTTTTTAAATGAATTCACTATGTTGTATCATATATTTTATTAAAGGATTTTTTCAATGAAGTAAATACAACATATATTTTATTTAAAAAATAAGTAATGCCTTCTTTTAGCTATGGTTTTTTGTTTTTTAATATGAATTCACTATGTTGTATCATATATTTTATTAAAGGATTTTTTCAATGAAATAAATAAAAATATATATAGAAAACGTATAGTGTTATATTGTAATTACCTTCAAAATAATTAAAGTCCAAGTGGATTTATGCCTTTGAAATTTGGATTTACAAAAATATATCAAATATTTTAATTTTTATTTTACCCTAATTTTCTACCAAATAACATTAATAACCCAAAAAATTAACATTAATATCCCAGTTTTTTTTTATTGATTTCTATGTATCATGCATAAATCCTTGATATTTTATTTCTAAATAAAAGTGTGATGTGTAATGGAGCTTACAACAATATCTGTTGAAAGAACATATTAAGCTCAATCAACCGTACTATATATAATGCTAGCATTTTAGATATGGAGCTGTAATATATGTTTAATAGTAACTTTATAGCTGAAGTAGCCATGATTTCAACGGTTTGCCAGTTTAAAAGATTGGTGGCTTTATTGGTCGAAAGGAATTGGAATTCAAGATGTAAACCAAAAAATTTCACACTTTTT
>JASDQU010206608.1:9064-19505 GCA_032191745.1 Picea mariana
AATGGTGGTACAACACTTCATACCATACAGTATTCACATGACTCCTTTTGAAGCGGTATATGGACAGAAGCCACCTTCAGTTCTCTCATACTTATCGGGTACCTCGAAGGTCTAGGCGGTTGACCAAACACTTATAGTTCGAGAGGATATTCTTTGTACCCTTAAAGAGAACTTGGCCATGGCATAGAATCACATGAAGCAACAAGAAGATCAAGGTCGCTCTGAACGTCAATTTGCAGAAGGGGATCAGGTGTTTTTGTGACTGCAACCATACAAGCAAACTTCCCTCAAGGCTGAGCATTCTCAGAAGCTAGCGCCCAAATTTTATGGTCCTTATATAGTTCTCAAGCGTGTGGGACAAGTCACATATCAGTTAGCTATGCCCAGTCATTCAAAGCTACATCCTATTTTTCATGTTTCATGCTTAAAGAAGGTGATTGGAACTAGGTGCCAAATTCAAACCAACCTTCCAAAGTTAGCTGAAGAAGGATCCATTTGGCTACAACCAGAAGTAGTTTTGGACCAGCGTGAGTGTTGCCTACATCAGAGAACCATCAAGGAAGTGTTATTCCAGTGGAAATATACAACTCCAGCAGATGCCACTTGGGAACCAGCTACCATTCTGCAGCAGTTTCCACATCTCAAGCCTTGAGGACAACGTTGTTTTTAAGGGGGTGGACATGTTAAGGTCCTAACCCACACATAGGTAGATCAATATAGTCGGATGTAATAAAGGTCAATATTAATAAGTCCTTTCAATAAAATAGAATAAGGCGAATGTAAGAAGACCTAACATTCCTCTAGATCTTCCTCTAGATGCTTCTCTTGATAGACATATTTAGTATAAATAAGGGTCGAGGGTATGAAAACCCTAGCTTGGATATTATTGTAACAGAGTGCTACTCAACTGGAGGTTGTCCCCTCGAAGAGGCTCGTGAACATTTCTTTCTGAATCAAAGTGCTATTTATGTTGTTGTTCTTATATCATTTCTGTGTTATTGTGGAGATTATGTTGGTTATATTACTGTTATTCTGCCATTTCTAGCATTTTATTTTTGTTCTACATATTTGTTATATCTGGTATCTTGCAACAATAATTTTTTTTTCATATTTGGGTAAGATAAGAATGTGTTCACATATTGCTTCATCAATACCAACGTTGGAGTTTGAATTTGAGGCTGAAAAATGCTCTTCTTTTAAATCTGAGTTGCCTTCTTTAGTGTTGGATTCATCATCAGCAAGTGGAGGACTAGGAGACTCTTCAATAGGATTGTGTCTATCATATGTTAGATTGAAATTTTCAACAATAACCATCCATTGGTTATGATCATCAAGGCCTCGTTGTTTGCAAAATGCCTCAAAAAAACATGAAAAATACAATATTTTTCCCCTACCAAGACTTTCAAACCATAACCTTACATACCTTTTGAAACTTGAGGAAAAAATGTTCATTATAATATCTTCATGAATGATACCAACACTCAAACTAAATTCAATGAAAGACTAGACATTCAATATGATTGAATCACCATGTCCATATAAACCATGAATTTCTCTTGCATCCATACTTGAGTTCTCACAAGGAAACTTTAGGATGTTTGAAAAATCCAAAGGAGCATACCAATCAGTCAACCATGGAGGCAATTCCATTTTTTATTTTATTTTATTTATTTTACTTATAGGTGTTACACGTCAAATTTATGTACTTGCATAATGTGTATCACATGGCGCAAACTTCATGTTCTAAGTGTCGCATGTGGAGAAAACATCACATCCTAAGTGTCGTAACATGCCTCATACACTTTTGGTAAGTGTCGCAACTCAATCGACACCATGAAAACACTTGTCAAAACCCCTAAATTATGTTGGAAGGGAAAGAACCATCATTTGGAAGTCGAAACATACTTTTTCACCTAGGATTTTGACCATTTTTGGGCAATTAAGAAGACTAGCGCTCCCTTACCATGCTTAAGGAGTGCCAGTGCTCCCTCTGCCATGATAAAGGAGTGTCATGGAACCCTGTCTTCAACTCTAGGGAGTGTCATGTTGGTTATAGGGAATTGTGGAGAATCCCACCTATTTCTAAGGGACAAATTTGAAAGGATGGGGTTGGTTTAGCTCGAATCCTACTCCATGGCTCTATTTAAGGAAGAAATCGTAACTTATGGAGCCATATCCTCAACTAATTCCAAAAATACCCAAGGTAGTTTAGCCTCTCAAAGTCTATAAATTGGAGGCATTTCCATGGTGAAAGGGGAGAGAACTCAGTGAAGCATCATCATTTTGATCTTGATTCATTTGTGCAAGGGTTGGACGAGGAGAGCTTGGAGAGGTTGTTGCAACATCAATCATGGTCTTTAAGTATCTTCTTGTTGGTTCTCATTCAATATATAATTGTCATGTTTCCTTCAAGTGTATCTCTTGCTACATTTTCTTGTCTACTATTGTTCTAATATTCATAGATACATTTGTCTTATCTAATCAAGTAAAGTAGGAGATAGTGTTTTCCCTTTGTTTTCCATTGCAAATATCAAATTTGCGCCAGGGAGTTTGAAGATCAAGCTCGGGGATTAGAAGCAGTGAGGACAAACGTCGAAAAAGGTACATCATATAATTTCTCTCCTTCTCGATTTGATTGTTTTAGATGAGCTTAAAGGGATGTTAGTGACCACTTGTACTTTTTTTTTCTTGGTATAGGGGTCTAGCAATCCAAGGGAAGTTTCACATGTCCGTAGGGGGAACATTTTATAACATAAAAATGGCAACTCCACTGGGGATCTACTTTGACTAGCCTTTCCTTGGATCGTATAAATCCTTTTCCTATCATTAGATCATGTTTGGTGCTTAATTCAGAATCAATTTCCTCTCTCCTCTTCTTTATTGAAAGATTTACAAATTCATTGATTGGACCTTTCTAAGTTTTTGTCCTTTTACAGATTTTGTTTTCAAGCATTTCCATAAATTGACCTCCCCTTTAGTGCATACCAGGGTGCCATTATCCTAATTGGCACACCCCAAACGTGTTTAGGGAGCACCATTATCCTAACTAGCGCTCTGTCCCTTTGAAGGAGCACCAATCTCCCTTTTTGAGAAAAATTAAACTTTTTTGACTCATTATGTTCAGACTGTTGATGTGAATATTTAACTCATAAATCCTTAATTTTTTCTTGACTTTGATTGATTTAAGTAACTTTTTATTTATCACACATTTTGGTATTTTTTGATCTTGCAAACTTCTTCTAGATTGCAAAGTTGATACATCTTATCTTTCTTTGGTTTAGTCTCTATTGCGCAAGAATTTCAATTATCTGATTGGATAGAAGAGTCTGCAAGGGTTTTTTGGCCATCGAGTTCCTTTTCAATATTTCTTTGTTGAATGAATTCAAACTCTTTTACTTATCACAACCTAGCTTTGATATTATTTCTTTATGCTCAATTCTCAAAGATTGTTAAGTGTGATTTTGTTCATTTTTTGTTTATGATTGGAAAAGTTAACTTATGATTTCTTGTTCTCTTTTGTGAGTATCTTTGTTTGAATGATATTTTGCTTTGTGTTCTATTCTATCTTATTTGTGAACTATTTCATTTTTATTGAAAGACAAAAAGAATCAAAGGTGTTTTCACTATGAAATCAAACAAAGGAAATTTGAAGAACTTTGTATGCATTGGTTTTGGAAACTTGAAATATTTTCTTTTGGTAGTTTGGAAAATGTGTGGATTCTTGTTGGGAAACAAATGCATTAAGTGTTGCATTCTTTTGAGTGTTTGTTAGTGATAAAAATAAATAAACTCCTCTCCTTCCCATAAATAGAAGTTCATTGAAAAAGAACAATTGCATCTCATTCTTTTTGCTTTCTTTTTGGAGTAGAGTCTCAAAAACATCATAAGTTTCACTATCATTCACCCTCTAGTAACGAACAACCATGAAAACAAACGCTAATTAAAATTGATTTAAATTTTACACCAATATTAGACTAGGAATAGAGCTTTGGGATAGGTTGTGAGGTTAATTCTCCAAAGAATTAAAGATACACATAGAATCTCGTGATAGGGAAAGAAAAATCAAATTTTAGTATAATCATAGTCGGGACCCCCCTCTCACACAGGGGTTAAAGATGAGATTGTGTGCGGGAGAGAAACATAGATTTCACCTCCGAGGATTAACCAATCGTAGAGGAATGATCATATACTGGGGGTTCTTCTCGATAATCGGTTGTTTTCATTTGGTCTCAAAGCTTCAGGAATCCCAAATCCATTTGAGGTCCTCAGGAGTTTACCGATTCACTTATCTTCAGTTCTCTTGAAGAATTTCGGACTTGATATCCTGCCCATATGTTTGGACCCGAATGTCGATTGTACCCTCCCATAGGTTGAATAAGAGTTGGTAAACTTAGTAGTCATCATCCTTAGGGTATATACACAAGTTGACGATGAAGGGGAGTCTTTGTTGTACCTAGGTCAGAGGTTGATCAAACTCACTCGAGCTCCTTGGAGGGTAATCCATGGATAGACCATGAGGGAACTTGCACCAAGGAATAAGTTTGTTAATCATGTTTCCAACATAACTGATCCACCTGCTCAATCCCAGCCCCTTCTCACTTTGTTCCAGTGATGTTGGATTTCATCACCAACTAGTAAGTTCATTCTGAGAAGCTATTGGTTTGATTGTCTTCTTCTTGTATTTTTAGTGAGTGTTGTTTGTTATCCCTAGTTGTCCTTAGGATTGTTATTGTGGATGAAAAAGGTATCAGTCAATCACGTAGGATGCAAGGGCTTCCTTCGGAAGTCTATGAACCCTTACCTCATAATTCACCTGAAGATGCTTCTCGTGAAAAAGTTGTTGAAGAATAAAACTATTTTGACATTGGGAGTGCTAGTACTCCTTTGATTGAACATCTTGAAGGAGAAATTATAATAGTTCAGGAATTTTTTTCCCTCTTTTCAACCCACCATTGACCAACCCTCTTGAACCTATTCTTTTCTGAGTATATTCTTCATAAAATATAGTACCTGGAGATTATACTAGATTATCGTCAAGGCCTTTTTAATAGGTTGATATGAAATCATAACAACACAACACAAGTGAAGGATTTACAACCCATATCCGCACTACTGAAATGGTATATCCAAGTCAAACTCTTGTCTGTCCTATGTGGATAACTCCATCGGGACATGATCTTTTTGAAAGATTCAATTTGAATCGTCCATTTTTCCCCCTCCACATACACCTGCCACTACTAGTGCAGATGCATAACCATTGAGTCATTTCCTTGGTCATCCTGTAGGACCAACACTTAATACTGCTACCACTTCAGGTCAAATATTGAGTGATACAAGTATTTTCCTTCCTATTCATTTACAAAGCAATGTGACGGTTACACCAATGATGCCACTTCAAGCAGAAACTACATTCACACCAAAAAATCATGTTGGGATACCTTCCCATATTAGAATGAAAAACCATGTCATAACACAAGTCTCGACTGGGGGACAAATCCCTACTAGAGGGAAATCCTCAGTTATTGTAAAAATCCTTGCTGGAGAGAAATCCTTCATTAGTGGACAAATTCCTACCAGTGGGAAACCCTCATTTAGTGGACAAATCCCTACCGGGGGGGGAACCATCATTCAATGGAAAGGTTCCTTTGGGGGAAAACCCTCATTTAGTGGAAAATTCTAGGTTGTTACCCAACCTATGGCAGGGGGGCACCTCAGGGAGGATATTTTAATCGACTACCTCAAGGAGGATATTTTAATCCATACCCACAAGGATGATCTTTAAATCCTAACCCTTCAGGACTATACTCTGATAACCATTATCAGGTGTCTCGAATCCCACTTGGGGTCCTCAAATTCAATCATATTTTCCTCCACAAGGTCAAATTGGTTATCCTCCTCAAGATCCAACTAGTTATCCTCCTTAGGGTTACACTACTTATCCTCCTCAGGGTCAAACTAGTTATCTTCCTCAAGGTCAAATTGGTTTTTCTTCATCTTTTTCCCAAGTTACCCAACAAATGAATCCTTCTTTTGCTAGCCAAAATCCTCAACATCCATATATGGGAGGACCTTCTGGATACAAATTCCCACAATAACCATTTTATGGTCCTACTGGTGTTCCCATGCCTCACCAGTATTATCCTCAAAGTAATCGACAATTACCTTTTTTGGATATTTTAGATCTCTTGGACCCGTCGATATTGACAAATGATCCCATATCGAATTCTCCCTTCTGGCCAGTAATTTGCACCAAGTTACCATCGTATATCCCAAAGTTTGATGGTAAACCTGGAGAAGATTTGAATAACCATGTCATGACATTTTATCTTTGATGTTCATCAAATTCATTGATGAATGACTCTATTCGACTAAGTCTTTTCCAGCGTACTCTTACAGGCTCCACAACAAAATGGTATATTGAATTATAACGAGGATATTTTTAAGATTTCAATTCACTTGCAATGGATTTCCTCACCCATTTTCAACTGTCAATAAGATACAAAATGGGATGGAACTTTTGACCTCCCTTTGTCATACCAACTCCATACACATTTCCTATCATATTCATGAGTGGAGACGACGATGATTGTTGATCAAAGATACCATCCTAGACCAGTTGTTGGCATAATGGTTCACGAAATCTATGTTACCACCTATTTCTCGTGAAGTGGAGATAGGAGGTGTAGTTACAGAAGAGGAAGTTATTTATCATGCCCAATATCTGGATTTAGTTTATTCCCAATCTGGTACTTTATAAAAACTAATCCCAAATTCTCCCCATATGTCAACAGATCCATCCAAACCATCATCTTCCTCTCATTCCAATGGCGTTATCATTTTTGTCAAAACTCAATCTGCCTCACAGTCGATTGGGACTATAAATCATTCAATATCTACCCCAGCTACAGTGCAGGATTTTATCCCATCTAATTCCTCCCTAGATAAAATATCTGAAGTAAATGCAGTTTAATCTGCTTCACCACCACAATCTAAGGGGGAAAACAAGAATAAGAATAAATCGAAGAAAAATAATAATCAAACAAAAAATCCAAAAACACAAACACAACCACCTGCTACTGAAAAGAAACAATAGTGGAAACCAAAATTTCCCTGTCTCATATGTGTCGAAGATCATTACACAAGAGAATGTTCTCATCGATATGAAGTATCAATTCATTAAATGAAATTCCCAACCCATTGTTTTTACAAATCCCTTTCCACAGCAGCAATCAATGGTTGCGCAAAATCATGCACCTCTGCAAGGAGGGAATGTAGGTCACCCTCCTAAAGAGGATGCTTCCTCAAGTGCATATATTTATATGTTCAATGGTGTATATTTGACCACTAGGATGAAAATATATGACACACCTCTAAGTAAAATAGGTAAATAAAGTGTAACTGATGGAACCATGACTTATCCACCTTCCACTTATGTTACCCCTCTGTCTAGACATATCCAGATTGAGAAACCAAATTTTGACACTATATTACTTCTGCCCAAGAGTACCATTTGAATGTTGACAATTAATCCAAACACTCATGTTGCCTAGAAATACAACATAGTTAAAGATATAGCATGAGAACCTTGTGCAATGTCAGCACTCGAAGTTCTGCAAAACTTTCCTAGTCAGCACATGACTCTCTTGGCGACCATTAGAGCTCTAGATCCCGAGTCATCAAATGCTATCACATTTAACCTGGCCAATTATAAATCGAGTCTCTCTCAACAACTTGTGTTTCAAATTGAAGTTGTTGTTTACAATCAACACATTCATCGCACTATATTGGATGAAGGAGCATCGACCTGCATCATGTCCTTATCCTGCTAGAAAATTATGAAATCGTCGGGTCTTAATCAATCTCCTACCATGTTGAAATCATTTGATGGATGAGATTTTAGACCTCATGGACCATTGCAATCTTTATTCGTTCAACTAGGGGGGAAAACTATTTCCATCAATGTGTAAGTATTCGACGCTCCTTTAAATTATAATTTACTAGTTGGACGAAGCTGGTTTTACTTTATGACTATTGTGGCATCTTCAATTTTTCAATGTGTCAAGTTTCCTCATTAAGGAAAAATAGTTACCATCGATCAGTTGGATTACTATACACCTGATGCTTGTTAATGTTTAAGCCATTATTATAGTTCTTTGCATTTCAATAGATAACATGTAGTGTCCCCAAGGCCGAGCCCTGTTGTAAATCATGTTCTGAAAGGAATTGTAATTATGTTTTATAGGCTGGTGAGCCAAGTTTTTATAAGCTGGTGGCTTATGTGTTTGTTAGGCCAGGGAGCCTAAGTGTTGAAGGCCAGGAGCCTGTTGTTGTATATTTAATCATACAGAACAATTAATAAAAATTTGTAAACACCGCCAAGTGCAGACCGACCACGATGAATGAGTGAAGGGGGACTGAGCTTCCATAGAGAAGGCAAGGGATTAGGGGCTGGAAGGTGGGAAAAGGGGGCTAAGTGTTAAGCCTAGTGGGCTTCAGCCTTGGGAATAATATTTTAATATTATTTCAAAAAGGCATGAGCATTTCATGTTTTATTCTAAGTTCCTAACCATGAGGAATGGATGTGTGCTGGTGGAACGCATGTAGTTCCCAGGGCGACAAGTGTCAACCCTGGTGCTTGTGAATAAAATGGCCAGGGTGAGATGTGAGAGGGGCCCCCTACTCTCATTCGATCAGACGGCCTGAGTGTGTACGGGCTCTGAGCAGTATGATGGACCCGAGTTCTGTAGAGAACCTTTGTGCGTCTCTGTGATCCGAAAAGCCTGTGTCTAGCTCTGATAAAACTCATGTATACCTCTGTATTGAACCAGAAGCCTGTGATTGATTCCGAAAGAGCCGGATTCACCCTTGTTCTGAACCGAAAATCCTGCGTGGTGTCTGGGAATCCATGTGCATCCTCTATCCGAAATGGAACTGGTGCGTGAAGCCTCTATCCCGAAGCCGTGACCGTGAGACCATTTTTTTCATTTCTGAACCCGTTTTGAGGAAGCCGATGTCTGTATTTCCATGGGTAATTGCAGTTGCACAGTGCGGGACTGTGTATGGCCTATGAACAGTTGTGAAACACTCTCTCCAGGCGAGAGGGGTGTTTGAGGTTGGATGAACAGGTGGTTTAGCCTATGAGCATCTCTCTCTAGGTGAGAGAGTGCGCAGAGGAAGGAGAGGACTCTTGAAATGAACCCTGTAGCTTCCACAGAGCCTGGAGACTTCTGGTCCATTCTGTTGCTGTAACCCAAGGCAAGGGAGTTTAGCAGCCGAAGGACTGTCTAGGTGATAGAGAAGGTGTATACTCCTGGGGTGGAACAGGCATGTGGGGAATGAGGGTATGTGGGTAGTGAGCATGGGTGGTTCTTGGAAGAGAATTCCTTCCTCATGACTGTGTGTTTTCCCTGTAACCTCAGCCTAGCCTAGGATTCCTTGCCTTAGGGTGGAGCTTAGTCCCAGCTCGGGGGTGACCTACTGTTGAGCTGATGAGCAGTGCAGTCTAAGGCTGGGAGGTTCGTGGAAGGCCTGCACCTAGTTGGTGGAATTACCTCAGTTTCAAGATAAGTATCAGTTTATGTTAAATGTTATGTTTTGCATGCCTATGATGCTTATATTTTATCATGTATTCTGTTGTAAAGATGAATTATGGTTAATTCCATTCTTAAAATTAAGATAGCAATAATTTATATGACATACTTTGAGTTTAAATGTGTTTCATTTGCTTAAATGCATGTTGTTTTATAATCCAGAGCGGGTGTTATATTTCTGCGAAGTTTGTTAACCGAAAAAGTGGTGTTACAGTTTGGTATCAGAGCCAAGGTTTTGACACTGAGCCTAGATGGGCCAATTGAGTGGTCTTTGGACCGAGGGTGAGAGGAGAAAGTGTGTCTGGAGGACCAATTTCAGACCCTGGTATGGTCCGGAGTGTCAAGGAGTTACTTGACCGTGCCTATAAGCTCAAGAGGTATAGCGGTGTTGTGAAACCACAGGGAGAGAGGACTCCACACCAGTAGTGCTGGAGCCTTAGGATCGGTTTGGGAGAGAAGGTGAGCCCTCATGACCATCGGATCTGGAAAATGTGCGCAGGGATTAAAATCCCTTTTGAATTGCACAGGAGTGTGGGAATCACGATACACGAACTCTTGAAAACCCGAAAACCCGAGAAGATCTACGCTGTAGATCTGGGAGGAAGGCTCGACCGTTAGATCTGGTGGAGTCATGCTCGATTTAGTCGCGAAAACCTTTCGGATTTCACAAAGTCGGGAGATGGGAAGTGAGGAAGGAGAACACCTCTGAAACCTGAAACGCCGAAATGATCTACACCATAGATCGTAGGAAGGTAGTTGACCGTCCGATTCAGTGGAGGAGTAAACCGTAATTTCAGGATTTCAGCAGATGGAAGTTCGAGATGTAGGGTGCACAAACTCCCGATGCCCGA
>JASDQU010206608.1:23121-37614 GCA_032191745.1 Picea mariana
TCATAATTTAAGATCAAAAAATGCCAAGAATCATGCAATTTCACACTTGAAATGCAAGGATGCCCCCAATCTAATATAAAGCAAGAAATTAAATCTTTTTGTTTCAAAAATTTCACTAAAAGCAATAATGAATTTTGTTAAAACAAAGAAACCCAAACTAGTCTTTGCAATTGCATGAAGAAAGTGATCTTTCAAAACAACAAGCAAATGATAAAGACCAAGAAAACTCAACTTTCAACCGATCACTGGTTCTTAACTAATCAAACACACTCAGATTCTGAAAGAGAGAATGGTTATGCCAAGAAAAGTCAAGAAACAAAAGTCAAGACAAAAGTGACAAGAAAAGCCTTGAAATCCTAAGACTGTTCATGCATGCAAACAAAGACAAGAAAGACATCAATCAATGGTCCAAGAAACTTTTATAAGGCAATCAAGTTGATCTGGGCAGTTAAAAATACCAAAACTCAAATCCAAATTTTTGAAAAATTGAGTTCGCAGGCAGGCAATATTACACAGTGCGAGAATCACTGATTCTCGCAGGTGACCCTTGAGTAGGGTGCGAGAACCTCGCACTGAAACCTAAAGGCAGAGTGCGAACTCTACCTATTCTCGCAAGCTGCAATGAAGTACAGTGCGAGAATGTCTGAACATAATAAAAATTTTGGAAAATGAAGCAAAATTGAAAAAGGCCTCTGGACCCAGAGGGTCTATCAGGATATCTTGAAGACTCAGAGATTGATAGGACAGGAGAAAAGTAAAACCAGAGAAAATGGCCACAAAAAAATACCAAAAGCCACAAAGAAAATGGGATTGTTCCCCAGTGGAGTCGCCAATTTTGTTATTGGATAAATTCGTAAGTGCGGACGCAAACCGATCTCCCTAGATCCACCTGGATCTAGAACAAAGCAAGACAGAATATGACTCTTTTTCTAGATTCTAACCATTGAATTAAATAGGAGGCAAGAACAAATAGCATACCTTATTATTGCTTCCTATGGTCTTTGTTGCTCCCGCTTCGCTCTAGTGCTCTCGTGCAGCCAAGACCAAGACAACACAAACCAACCAAAGTGAAGAAAGCACAATCTATTCAACAGTCAATCTACGTATATGATCAAGAAATTATACAATAAAGTGGAATTAGCTTTATGGGAAAGGGACATATTAATGTATCATATTAATGGAAAGTAAAGATTACAACCTGAGCCTTGATGTCGCAAACTTCCTTTCAATGGCCCTTGGCTCCGACACACACACTTGCTCACTTGCATGAAGAAGATCAACTCCTTTGGATGAACTTGCTGGAGTCTTCAAGCTGTTGTAGCATCAGTCCTTCACACAATCCTTTTCACCAATTCTCCAATGAATCTTCCTTAACCTTGCTTAATCTTTTCCATGAGAATTCCCTCAATATATAGGAGAGAATGAATTAGTTACTTGGATAAGAATGATCCCAAAATATTAGGGAATCCAGTACTAGGATAACCATTCGAATGCCATCTCATCCTTCTAGAAGCATCGAGAATTCACCTTTTTCCTTGCTTTAGAAAGAGTTCGCACCCTAGCAGTTCAACACAATGCGAACTTATCGCACCCTGGCTTAAGGCAGCCTGCGAGAATCATGCATTCTCGCAGGAAAATATACTAGCAGCCTGCGAACAGTCTTTAAAAATGAGTTTTCTGGAAGAGATGAAAATAACTTTTTCTCAGGAGAAAGTTCTTATGAAAATCCTGAGTACACCATCATCAATACATCATCATGGTGACCAAAATCATGGGTAACAACAGGGTCATTGGTTCATGAACGTGTTCTTCATCTGATTTCCTCCAAATCATCAAGCTCATGCTTTGTACCTCATGTTGAATGATGAGAGATGCCTCAATTCTCTCCTTCCAGCGGGTCTCCTTCCATCTACTTCAGCCCGTCTATTCTGAAAACGAGACCTGGAGTCCTATGAGTACCTAGAGGCTTGTAGTCATTAGTGGCAGGTTCTCTCGTCATCGACATTTGGGAATGCATCAATGTCTCATGATTGATGGATTATTCAAGTGTTCAACCCTGACACCTCTATTCACACTTGCAAGAATGTACTTGGTGCCTTGATACCTACTTTCATTATCGGTAGGTTGTCTCACGTTTGTTAACGGTATACCTTAATCATCAGTAATCAAACGAAGTCTCATTATGTTCGACCTCAACTCCTTTATTCACATGATGTAGACTTGCACCTTTGGTGGATTGTGTAGAAGAATTGACGACATCAGTTCATTGTCACAGCTTTCTTGAGTTGTTGCTATCTTTCATTGGACTAATACCTATGTGACTTCAGTGATCATGGAAGATCATATTGTACTCCATTGTATACAGATATCTTCAGATTGATTTTGAGATTGGTTTTACTAGGCCTTGTTCGTGACTATGACATCCTTTGGATTGTAGCTACCTTTGTATTACTTATTCATGGCCATGAGCAGTTGTTTGGTATATTTTCACATGGATCTACAATTCAAATTAACAGCCATGTGCGCAAAGTCAGTACAGATTGTAATATTCTCATGAGAAACTAGTTCGTCCAGTTGGATCCACATTACTCCACTTATGGGTATTATAACGTATTTCGGCCATCGCAGATACTCCTCTAACCTCACACATTAGGTGGCATCTGTTATAGCAAGATTTGCCTCACCCTATGCAAATTTTCTCATAAGGCCTTGTTCCATTTCCCTATGCAGACTTGAAGTCCCTTTTTGCAATTCCCAGAGCTAAAAAAAATATTTTTCCACATATATGTGCCCTAACTATTATACAACATGTGTATATATAGGTTGCACCACTACAGCCCGCGTACATCGGATTTTGTGCCCAAAATTAAAAAATGATGTCGGGTTTCATGTCACGTCAAGATATCTATGATCCTTGACCTTCCATATACTGGAAACGTTCTGACTCGACCCTTCAATTCCACTTGAAGGCTATAAATGGGCCAAATCCGAGTTATGGAAAAGAGGAGAAAAAATCAACTTTGAGAGCAAAGTTACTCTGGCGAAAGTATTCACTTCATATTGAGTCTTCATCCCTTTATCCTTTTAAGTCTGAACACATTGTTCAACCCCCGGGCTCTTCCCTACATGATTGAGAACCTCATTGTCTCTCTTATATGAGCTTGCCTTTGGTGGAGGATTGAAGTGGTGGAGGCCCAACTGGAAGGGACTTAGTTTCTCAATTATGAACCGTGCTGGCACGGAATTTTGTAATTCATTCACTTATTTTGATTACATTTTAATAGAAATACTTTTTTCTCATTCAATTAATATCTTTCAAATATTTGAATCGTTATTCCATGTGCGTATTTGTTATGAATGTTGATGGATTATGCTATTGAATGTGCTAACATTATATATTATCAACATATGCTTATGTTTCTTGGTTGTTGAGAACAAGTTGCAGATGTATTGCTTTGAGTCAATTTCTCAATGGTGGACTTCATAAAACGTCTGGACGAGGTAGGCTCGTTATCTTGTTTCGTTAGCATATTTGTTTATATGGCATACCTGAGATTAGAGTTGATTTCTGCAGTCATTTTTGTATGTTGTGGTTTACCCCTAGCCATAGAGAGATTTTCCTCGTAACACATTTCCAATGAGAACCATCATGAATTAAATAAAATTGATCCAAGAAAACATAATCTAAGCTGACCTACAACAACTGTTAATAGTTCTACAGGAACTGTAACAGTCCTACAGGAAAGTTTGCAAGAAAAGTAAGGCACAAACGGGCTATTAACACTTTCTAAAACTAATGAAATGATTAAAACATATTGTAATGATATGAAAATAGAATCATGATCTTAGAAAAACAATCTCAATTAGTTCCTATAAACTTGTAATAGCATCTACAGGAAGCATAGTTAAATTATAGTTATAAACATAATTTAGCATGTGAAATATAGTTACACTATAGTTGTTAGTGTTGGTAGATCAAACAAGTATTTTCGCAAGTGTGTCTACTTGTGGAAATTGTCATTAAATGTATCCTTACCTTTCCTGGAGTTCACTTTATTGATTTATTAATAAAGTGAACGTCTTTTATTAAAGTGACTTTTAATTAATAAAGTGACTAAGTTAAAGTCACTTAATGATTCAATTAAAATATAGCAATTGATCTCATGATCTAATCTTGATCGTTGAGATTAGGTAAATGGCTAAAGTAAAAAATATAAAAGACATAAAGAGTAAAGAAAAAGACACATAGAGAGAATTCATTTCACAAGTCATGTGAGGTGAAGGGAAAATCAGATTTGATTTTCAACTTGTCAAGAAAAGGAAAACAGATTTCACACTTCCCCAGGAAAGGTGCACGCATCCCAAGGCAACACACGCTTCCCAAGGAGGATACACGTATCCCAAGGCAACAAATCTATACAATAGAGGTTGCACATGTGGAAAATAGGCCACATCAATTGCAGCAGGTTGCATGCTTCCCAACGCAACCACATTTATTACAGTAGCAGAAAATCCATACAGATCTATACATATCCATATGGACAACCTCGAAGATTCAAAAACATGCAAATTGAGGTAGCGTTGTGGTGACAGGTTTGAAAATTTGGTTTGTGGTTTTATTTCTTAGAGTCGTTTTCCCTATGAGGGGAGCTCTTATAGGTTATGAAGTTATTTGAATGAAGAACAGATCTTAAAGAGAGAAAAAGGAGTCATGCGGGTAGTTGTATGGTAAGAAGTGTTGTACCACCATTCAGCTAGTGGTAACCATTGAGCCCACTGATTTTGTCGTTCTGATGCAAAACACCTCAAATATGTTTCCAAACACTTGTTGACAACTTCAGTTTGACCATCATTCTGGGGATGATAAGTTGTGTTGAGATGAAATTGGTTTCCTTGTAGCTTGAATAGTTCTTGCCAAAAATTACTGGTGAAAGTGGGGTCGCGATCAGAAACAATAGAATGAGGCATGCCATGAAGCTTGAAGACCTGATCCATGAAATTTTGATCCACAGTGGAGGTTGTAAATGGGTGTTGAAGAGCATGGTAATGAGCATAATTGGAAATACGATCAACTACCACCATGATGACTGATTTATTGCCTGATTTAGGTAAGCCTACAATAAAATCCATAGATATATCCCTCCAAATAGTCGATGAAAGTGGAAGTAGTTGTAGTGTGCCAAGAGCTTTGACTGTTTCTCCCTTGTTGCGTTGACAAACATCACATTCTGCCACAAAATTGAGAACGTCTTGTTTCATACCATCCCAGAAAAAAGAACATTTGACCCGGTCATAGGATTTGGTAAACCCTGAGTGCACAGTGGTGGGTGTAGAATGAATCTCAGAAAGTACCATGGATTTAAGTTTTGACTATTTACTTAAATACAAACAGCCTTTGTATCGAATCTCATCATTGTGCCAAGAGTACCCTGGGGAAACGGGAGAATTGGCCTGCAATTTTTGTATCAGATGCGAAATTTTGGGATCGTGTAGCCATTTCTGGCAAACATCTTGGAGCCAATTTGGTACAATGAAGGAGAGGGGGAAAAGGGACCCTTCATCTTCATATTTTTTTGGAAAGTGCGTCGGGAACCACATTGTCTTTTCCTTTCTTGTAAATGATCTCATAATCATATCCAAAGAGCTTATTCACCCATTTTAGTTGCTCTGGGGAGGAAAGGTGTTATTCCAGAAAATACTTGAGGCTTTGATGATCTATCTTAATTTGGAAGCGATGCCCCAATAGATAAGGGCGCCAAATATCCATTGTATGCAGAATAGCCAACATTTTCTTTTCATAGATTGATTTTCCCAAATATCGCTCGGACAGTTGTTTGTTGGTAAAGGCCAAAGGTCAACCCTCTTTCATAAGGACTGCTCCAATCCTTTCTCAGAAGCATCACATTCCAAGACAAAGGTCTTTGTGAAATCAGGAAGGACCAGGATTGGACTGTTGCACATGGTCTTATTCAAGGTTTGAAAGGCCTGAGCAGTTGTGGGATTCCAAGTGAAAGAATTCTTTTTAAGGAGAGCAGTGAGACGGGCCACAATCTTTCAATAATTCTTAACAAACTTGCGATAATAACCTGTTAAACCCAGATATCCACACAAGCTTTTGAGAGTATTTTGGTGAGGCCAATCCTACATAGCTTCAATCTTTTTAGGATCCACCCTAACACCAGCCTTGCCAACAAGATGACCCAAGTACTCGACTTCTGAGGCGCCAAAAGAACATTTAGATTGTTTGAGGAAAATTTGGTGTTGAGAGAGTAGATGGAGAACTCGATCCACATGAGTAAAATGGGTTGTTCAGGTTTTACTATAGACGAGGATATCATCAAAGAAAACTCAGACAAAATGACAGAGAAAAGGACAGAAGACATGATTCATGAGGCTTTGGAAAGTGGACGGAGCATTACACAAGCCAAAGGGCATGACCAAAAACTCATAGTGGCCCTCATGAGTTTGAAATGTAGTCTTAGGAGTGTCTGTCTCGTTCATAACTATCTGGTGGTAGCCAAAATGAATATCAAGTTTAATAAAGAACTCGGCACCACTCAATTCATCCAAGAGGTCATCAATGATAGGAATGGGAAATTTGTCTTTAATGGTGAGTTTGTTGAGGGCACGGAAGTCAGGACACATGCACCAAGAACCTTTTTTCTTAAGGGCCATGACCACAGGAGAAGAGTAGGGGATCGTACTAGGACGGATAACACTTGTGTTGAGCAATTCTTGCACAATTTTCTCAATTTAATTTTTTTGGGAAAAGGGATGATGATAGGGACGGATATTTGGAGGAAGGATATCAGGGACAAGAGGAATGGAATGATCATGAACACCACGGGAAGGAGGGAGTTCCTGGGGAGTGGAAAAAACAACTTGATGTTTTAAGAGGATGGATTGGAGGTCATGTGGCACAGAGGGTGTTTTAGTGGCTTGAATGGCATGGAGTTGTGCAATAATTCCAGAATGACCTTTTTTTAGCATATTTTCCATGCGATGGAAACGTATGATCTCTGATGCAGACCCCCCTTCTCTTATAAGGGATGCACGACCTACCGGTCTAGGATCGATCAAGATGTTAAGTCTGATTGACTCTCCAGGTCTCTGTTAGACTCCAAACCCACTTACATAGGTCCTTTCTCCAAATCTGCAGGTCGTCTGAGACCCACGGCTTCTCTCCCAAGCGTTGTTTGAATCTCAATACCAATCGGGTGATAGCTTCTCTCTTCTAAGCCCCTTCTCCCTTGTGACAACTGGCGGTGACCACATGCTCGAGTGAAAGGTGCATCACGATTTTGCGTTTCGCAACCCTGGGAGCGTTTCTACCTCTATTCACCCGATAGCCAAAATTGTGATGACCTAAGATCTGTGGTCTGAATCTTCCCTTGATCAACGGTTGCGATCAATTCGGCGTTTCATGTTTTACGACTTCGGAGTTCCCTTGCCTCCGTTCTCCCGATAGCCAAAATTGTGATGACTCTGGATCAAAATTCCTGATCTCTCCTCAGATCTGATGGTCAAAATGATTTCAGGACTTCGCGCTTCGCGAAGTCGAAAGACTTGTCACTTCCGATCCTCCGATCCCCGAAATGTCGATATTTCACCCTGGACAATCAATGGCCCCGATCTCTCCTGAATCCAATGACTCAGATCAAGTCGCGGATTCAGGCTTCACGAGTTCTTAGTGCTCCACCCTTTGAATTCTCCATAATCCGAGTCAGCAAAACACTGGTCATTCACCACACATCCCTCTTGATGGATGGTTCTGATTCTCTAGCGTTTAGGTCGAACGGTTGAGATATTTTCCCCCTTGCGCTTACGTTATCTTTAGAGTTAGAGTATCTTCTGGGTGTCCAAAAGTTTCGAGCCTTTGCTCCTTCGATGAATCTGATTCTTGGACCTCTTAACATTTATGAGAAGTGTTACTCCTCCTGAGCTTGGTCTCGTGAAGACTTTGATTTCCCACGCACTCCTTGCGTTCCAGGGATTTCGATAACTTAGATCCTCGGGATTACTTGAAGAGAAAATCCTCTCGCCCTTATGGCGTTCCCCTTTTTCATTCTTCGACTTTTGTAAAGTCTCTTCGACACTTAGTCGAATCTCGAATCTGTGCACTCCTTGCACCATATCTTCATGTAAGGTTAGGGTTCTTGCGGACGACTGTGCACTCCTTGCACCAGTCTCTTTGCACCCCTTGCAAAGGGAAAGTTTTGTGTTATCTCTTCTGAGATTCGGGATCGAAACAGATTTTGTCAATGCACTCCTTGTGTTCTGTGTGCACACCTTGCACTACTTCAACAGAAGAGAAACAATTGAAACTTATCCTAACATTCACAGTTCCATTTACTCAAAAATGAGATTTATTCATTCATGAAAACCCAATATAGATAATTGCAAACAATGTTCACACCATGCATTGGATAAATTTTCTCTGATCTATTCATAAGTGAAAATGGTTACAACTGTAACTGAAAAATAAATAAAAAATAAAAAAATAAAAACTACTAAAATATTCTCTTAACTTATATTCCAGCCAACTATTGACTAGCAACAAACTAACCATCCTCATTCAGGCGTACAAAACCTCTATTTATCATGGAGGGCTCTTAGGGTTTCCCCTAGCTACTTGTCTACTCTAAAACTTGTCCTAACAACTATCTAGACCAGTTGCATTCCAGAGACATAGTGGAATCTCCCACTTCGCTCATAATCGTCCAAGCGTGCCTCCAAATTTTACCGGCCTGGCTTCAAGTGTGCCTCAAGAGATTAATTCCAGCGCTAGGTTAAGGTGGTCTTCAAAATATCTATTGTAACTGCCAGCGTTGAGCTCCCGTACAGATTTCTAGATGTTGATGGGTCTTGCTCCACGCGAGTGACAGGGATGCTCCTGCATCGTACTCCCCTTGACAAAAATTCATGGACTCTTTCCCATGAGCTTCTTCACTGACTTTCCATTCTTCTAGATAGAAGCTTCATTTTCCCAAGTGACATCTTCTATTGGGTGTCCCTTCCACTTGACCAGATATTCAAAATAGGTTTTCCTCCTGGTCCTTTTACCGATTCTCTGATCCACGATCTTCTCCATTTGTGGCTTCTCTGCTATAGGCATTTGTTTCTCCCATTGGATCTTCTCTTAATATTTTGACCCCTCTGTGTCATATTTCCTGTAAGGATACAGGTCTGAAACATTGAATATTTGTGATATGCCCACACCATCTGGCAACTCAATCTCGTAGGTATTTGCATCAAACTTCCTTAAGATCTTACATGGTCCTATCTTTTTCATATTTAACTTATTATATGTTCCCCTAGGGAACCTTTCTTTCCTAAGCTGTGCCAGAACCTGATCTCCCACTTCAAATTGAAGTTCTCTGTGATGTTGATCAACTCTACGTTTGTACTCCTAGTTAAAACTCTGCAACTGCCCTCTGATCTAGCTATGGAGCTTCTGTATTTCTAAAGAAAAATATTCTGCTCCAGCACTCTTGATCTCACTCTGTTCCAAGTCTCTCAACTCAGGTACTCCCCTGGGTTACACTCCATACAATATTTGGAATGCGCTCTTTCTAGTGCTCCTATTTGGTGAATCGTTGTATGAAAATTCTTATTGCTGCAGAATCTAATCCCACTAATTATGGCATTGAGTGACCATACTCCTTAACAAGTTTCCCAAACTTCTGTTTACCACCTCATTCTGTCCATTTGTCTGTGGGTGATAAGCTGAGTTGAAGGACAAATATGTCCCCATCTTCTTCCATAGTGTTCTCCAAAAGTGACCAACAAATTTTGTGTCTCTGTCCAAGACAATGCTTCTAGGTAGGCTGTGAAGTATTACAACTTCCTTGAAAAACAGATTTGCAACATGTGTTGCATCACTGGTCTTATGACATGGGATAAAATGTGCCATCTTTGAAAATATATCCACCACCACAAATATGTAATCAAATCCTCTTTGTGTTCGTGGTAGTCCCAACACAAAATCCATGCTTATTGCATCCCAAGGCCTCTCTGGTATTGGCAATGCTTTATACAATCCAGTGTTTTGTCTTTTTCCTTTTGCATGTTGGAAAATTCTACATCTGTCCACAAGCTTTATCACTTTTGTTCTCATACCTGGCCAATAGTATGAACTGCTCAACTGTGCAAACATTTTATCATGGCCGAAATGTCTAGCCAATCCTCCACTATGCTTTTCTTTCAAAAGGTTATCCCTCATTGAGAATTTTGGTATGCACAATTGATTCCCCTTTAACAGCAATCCCTCTTGAACCATGTACTCTATCCAATGGCTTCTATCTCTCAGCACAAGGTTCGCACATGCTTCATATGCTTCCTTGAAATATGTATCATCACAATACATGTCCTTAAGGTGTTCAAACCCCAAGGTCTTCACCTGAAATTCCTATAGAATCAAACATCTCCTACTTAATGCATCAACAACCTTGTTATCATTCCCAGCAATATGTTTTATGAAAAAAGTAAAATTCTGCATAAACTCAATCCATTTTGCATGCCTTTGATTCAATGTTTCCTGCCTGGT
This sequence comes from Picea mariana, assembly GCA_032191745.1. Classification (NCBI taxonomy): domain Eukaryota; kingdom Viridiplantae; phylum Streptophyta; class Pinopsida; order Pinales; family Pinaceae; genus Picea; species Picea mariana. The sequence continues at coordinate 33,668 of JASDQU010206608.1, forward strand.
TATGAATTGTAAAGCCTAGTTATCGTTATACAAGAAAAATTCCCGTGGGACAAGATAATGTCTCCACTTCTTCAAGGCTTGAATTATGGCATAAAACTCCTTGTCATATGTGGAGTATTGTCTCTTGGTCTCATTCAGTTTCTCACTAAAATAGGCAACAGGTCTATTATCCTCACTCAAAACTGCTCCTATTGGAACTCCACTTACGTCACATCTCACCTGAAATGTCTTCTCAAAATTCAGTAAGACCAGAATTGGTCGTTCTATTATTTTCTCCTTCAGTATATTGAAGCTATTCTCGGCTTCCTCTGTCCATTTAAAAGACTTGTGCTTCTTCTTCACCATATCCATCATTGGTGCACAAATTCCACTGAAGTCTCTGATGAACTTCCTATAGAATCTCTTTAATCCATGGAAGCTCCCTACCTTGAACATACTCCTTGGTGACAACCATTATTTGATTGTTTTCACCTTCTCTGGATCCATCTTCAGTTCATTTGAAGAGATCACAAAACCCAAATAAATGAGTTTTGTCTTCATAAAAGAGGACTTCTTTAGATTTATCAACAGCTTCTCCTGTTGTAGTCTCCTCAACACTAATGTTAGGTGCCTCAAATGCTCCTCTTTAGTCCTGCTAAAGATCAGTATATCATCTAGATATTGTTATCCCTGTTTTCCAGGGATAACTAGGAGATCATGTCTTGAGGCCCACAGGTCCTGGACATGGAGTACCGAGAGGAGGATTGACCTGAGCATGGCCCTGGAGGGCCCATCCTTCTTCTTCTTCGTCGGACTTGTCCTGTTAGCAGTAGCAGCTCCCATCACCATCGTCTTGGACTTGCATCAGAGAAGACTAATGCTCCATGAGGTAATCGGTCCAAGGTATCATAGTATGTGTCATGTTTGATTGTTATAACCTTCTTATATATGCATCAGGTTCCTTACATTTCTGATAACTGCTTGGATCTTACACTAGTCCACTTGACCATTGTTAGGGGGATTAACGGGGTGCCCTAGCAAGCTTGTATTCATGGGTTTTGGTTAGCCACCAGGGGGGATTTGCAGAGCCATCGTTCGCTCCCACCATTCTATCACTTTACATCTTATCTCCCACACATCCATCCCATTCCCCTAGTCCGACCATTAGGATGACCTTTGAGGGTTACATTTTTTCTTGTGGGAAGAAGGGGCTAAAGGCCCAGGGGGTAAAAGCAACTGGTAAAAGATAAAATCCATAGGAAATGAAACCTAAAGATGCTTCGCCCAAGGATCCCCGAGAAGGCAATAAAAGTCCTCTCGATAAGAAACAAAAGGGACCCGAAGAAAATAACAAAAAACAAGACCTAACCAAGAGGATGGGAGGTCTCATCACGAGCCAACCCATTCTGTTCATAGGTATCTAGCAGTATGACATTGCCATTATCTAGTCACCACGCCAGGGTAATGACCTTTGGTTACATGTCCAAGGGAAAGGGGGTCTCATCACGAGCTAGCCTTGTCATTTCTGTGAAAATACCAGTGGGTAACACTGTCAGCTTTGGTCACCACGCCAAGGCAGTGTCCTCTAGTCAGACCTTGAAGTAAAAAGAAAGAAAAAGCAATAAATAAAAAATAAAGGCAATAAAGGGGCTTAAAAAAAATGCATCCATGACGGGTACAGCTCACCTCCTACAAAGGCACCCACGGACAACACCTACCCCTGGTCTTACTATGACTAGACATCCTTAGACCATACCACTTCATGTACATGGCTTGAATAATCTTCTGTGGAAACTTTCCCTTTCTTGTGGATACTGGCCCAATAGGTTATTCTGTCTATTTCTTCAACTTTGTATAGTAGATCAGTGTAATGTCTTTGAGCTCTTAGATGATATGTTAGGGATTTTATGCATGTATTCAATAAATTTAATGATGAAATATGATTGACATTGCTATGATCCCGAGGACCGATGAGCCCATGGAGGGCGTAGTTTTTGATGTGCAGGACCATACCCGACGGACAGGTACCAGTGGACCAGTACACATGGGGATATGATTAGCTTGGACCTCCATGGGGCTGAAGAGCCCATCAGATGGTTGTTGGGATGACAAAGACAGGACAACGTTATGATAAGCCATTGCACGAGAAGAAAGAAGGATGTTCCACCCGGGACACTTTGGCAGAGCCCGGCCTAGGGGGAATCACCCACTGCAGATGGAACGCTTGCCTTTGATGGACAAGACATCACCTGAGAGAGTTGGACGTTGACTGGAGTGTGTGGCAGTGTGCTTAGGTCATTTGGCACGTGTGGCAGCTTGGAGGAGCCCTGGAAGGGCCAACGTTTGGTTTTCTGGATGATGTGCTTGCCCAAAAAGGGCCAACGTCTCCCTCAAAAGGTCTTGGCGTCCCTCTTTTAGCTCATTTTATGACATTTTTCTAGCAATTAATGTAAAAACAGTGTAAATTTTGTAGTCAACCTTGTCGGTTGTTTTAATGACCTTAAATTTAATTCAAAGGTCATGGATAGGTATAAATAGAGGACGTTTTGCCTCATTTTGGACATAACACAACTCACTCTCTTGTGAGAGATCAACTTTTAGTCTTTTACTTGGTAATTTTGGTCTTGGAAGTGAGGCGCAACTCTTGTTGGAGGATTCTTCTTGGCATTTTATGGTGTTTCTCTCATTGGAAGGTTTACAACTAGGGTTTGATGATGCATTCTTCATGATATGTAAGTGAATTTCTCATGCAAAACTTCTTAAATGAATGGTTGTAGGTTTAATCTCTTACATTTGTTATTATATTGTTATTATATTGCTAAATCTTGAAACCCTAGGTAGCAAGCACACAAGTAGGTCCTTGTTATATGTCCCCATGCTTGAGAAACTTGTTTTAGCCATTGATTAAGGAATATATAGCCTAGTCGTTGCTACACTAATCATCCTTTTTCTCAGTTAGCATTAAAATATAAGTTGAAGAGAGGAGATGTCCTAGGCCTAGTTGATTCTACACCTAGGGTTTTAACCTTCTAGGGTTTGAAGAGCCTTGCTCCTGCAACACTTTTCTCCCTTAGATTTGTATTTTGAAGCTAGCCGTTTTGCCAAGAGTATTTAGAGAAAGAGGAAGGAGCATGAGGCCTTTCTTAAGCAAGACCGGAATGAGCCTCCTTCCCTTAGGGTTTTGATTCTAGGGCCCTGCCATTACAGCACCATAGAACCTAACCTTCTAATCTTTAAATTTTGATCCTTCTGAGATTTTTCCCTTAATTTTGACTCCATATTACCCTAAGGCACTGGTTTTCTTTCCAAGGTTCAACTTGTTGTGCAAATTCATCTTTCAAACTTTCAAATTTTGAAACCCTAACTAACCCTAATGCACTAACTAGGGCTGACGTCATACCTGACGCAGCAACCCTTCTAACCTAGCAATAAATGATGACGTCATGCCTTATTTGAGCTATTGTTGATAAAAATAATGTTGGCTTGGTCATCCTGTAATAGACGTTGATGTATTGATAATTTTCATTGGCTAATTTGGAAAACGTTGACCTTCTTTGTCTATTACATTGCTTATCATACTAACCCTAAAGGAAGCTGACATCATCCTTAGGACATTGACGCAGCAATCTATTGTATATGAGTGACTAATGATATTTAATGCATTGATTAATTCAAGGATTAATTACTTTCATTAGATGCTATATTGTTCTGGTGTTTATTGACAAGTAACTTTATATTGCCATTGTCATTATTGCAAACATTGACTTTGTCGATATTTACTGCTATATATTCTCATATACATTAAAACTTTGATAGTCATTGATTTATGAAGTACTAACCAATATTGCATGTATTAGTTTCATTGTTGTCTTGTCTCGCAAGCAGGTGCCTTCTCTGTGGTTATTCTTCATTTGACTATCTTCTGGGCGGTAATCTGTGAAGGGGAAACTAGCCTTAATCCTTTGAGC
>JASDQU010206608.1:37664-51733 GCA_032191745.1 Picea mariana
ATCTGTGAAGGGGAAACTAGCCTTAATCCTTTGAGCCTTTTCCTTTCAAACCCCAGATTGCCAGGGACGTCTCCCTTGGGCTTAGCCACCCTAAATAGAAAGGACCTCCCCATTGTGGTGACATTGGGTGGGGTAGGTCCCTGTTACGCCAGTTTGACCCTTATCCTCTAGTCTAAAACCTAAACTACAAACTGCGCAATAACAGATACACAACCACAAACTTGCCAATGAAATCCTTCAGTATTTCATTCATCGGCCTGATAAAAGTACTTGGGGCATTTTTTAAGCCAAATGGCATAACAAGCCACTCATACAGACCTTCATTTGTCTTAAAGGTTGTTTTCCACTCATCACTTTCTCTCATTCTGATCTGGTGATATCCACTTTTCAAATCTATTTTAGGAAAGAAATTTTCTCCACTTAAACAGTTCATTAAATTATCCATTCTTGGTAAATGAAATCTATACCTGATGGTGATCTTGTTAATGGATCTCGAGTCTGTACACATTCGCCATCCTCCATCCTTCTTTGGACTCAACACAGTTGTCACTGCACATGGACTCAAGCTCTCCCTGACCAAACCCTTGTCTAACAATTCCTATACTTGGTTCTTCACCTCCTCATTCTCTCGAGGTGTCAATCTGTATGTTGCTTTGTTTGGTAGACTTGCTCCTAGTATCAAGTCTATATGGTGACAGATACTTATGAGGGGTGGAAATTAGTTAGGCAACTTATCCACCACTATATCAGCAAAATTATCCAACAATTCTTGAACCCCTTCAGACAAATCCTCCATTAAAGTACTTGTAAGGATAACTTTGGGTTTCCTCACCATAGCAAACTACATCTCCTATTCTTCCTTGACCTCTTTCAGTAGTTCCTTCCCACTCATGAGAAGTATGATTGTGTTGGCCTCCTCTTTCACTCTCTTCTCCTCTATTGGTATCAACATGTGTGTCCTACCATTCTTCTCTAATGTGTATGTATTTTTCCTCCCATCGTGAATGACATTCCTGTCAAACTGCCATGGTCTTCCCAACAAAATATGGCATACATCCATGGGAATTACATCACACATAATTTTATCTATATATCCTCCTATCTTAAATTCAACCAAGCATTGTTTAGTAACTATTACCTGGTGTCCTTTCTGCAACCATGAGACTTTGTATGGATTTGGATGCACGATTATCTCCAGCTCCAATTTCTCCACCATCTTCATGGATACTAAGTTATCAGTGCTCCCACTGTCAATTATCACCTTGCATACTATGTCTTTAGTCTTGCAAGTTGTTCAAAGAGATTGTTCCTCTGCATCGGTCTTTCAATTTTCTCTTATGGTTTTAAGAGAACCTTTCTCCACATCAGGGATCTTCCATCCTCTGCTCCTTCTGCTTAAACATCTCTTCTTTGTGTTTCTGAAATGTGAGCTTCACCTCCTCCTTCTTCTTCTTTTTGGGGTCATTCCCAAGACATGTGCCCTTTCTTTCCACGGGAATAACATCTTACGTCTCATCCTCCTCTTCTTCCTCTTCCTCTAGAAGAATTTCTTCCACCACCTTGTCTTCCTCGGGAATTTTCTCCTCTTTCCGAGTGATTGTGTGGTTTCTCAGTCTCGTCCGTAGACTTATGTGCTCTGTCATGAGTAAATCCCTTGCTTTTTCTTGGGACCGAGCTTTTTCCTCTCCCTCGTTGGCTTTGCTTTCTTTCCAACTTCTCCTTTGCCTTCAGTGCAAACTGATAAGCATCCTCCACTTTCCTTACTGACATCATGTTGAGCTCATCCTGGATTTCATATCTCATGCCATTTATATATCTGGCTACGTTTTCTTCATCTCTCTCTCTTTGTCTAGTTCTGATGTTCATCCTATAGAAATCCTCTATGTACTCCTTAATTGACATCCCTTTCTGTCTCAGGTTCTGCATTTTCCTGAACAGATTGATCTGATAATAATTCGGAATGAACTTAACCTTCAACTTGGCTACCATTTTATTCCAACTCTTTATCTTATGTTTTCCTTTGCTTCTCCTCTCGGCCTGCAGTTCATTCCACCACAGTGTTGCATGTCCTTTTAGTCTGGTGACAGCATGTCTCACCCTTCTTTCCTTATCGACGTCTTCATAGTCAAAATATTTGTCCATGGATCTTATCCAATCCAATAACTCTTCAGCATCTAAATTGCCTTCATACATTGGGACCTCCATCTTGGCTTTGCCTCCCAATCTGACAACTTCTCTTAGCAATCCTTCTTCGGTGACATCCTCTCCTTCAGCAACATTCTCGCCCACTACTTCTTCACTCTCTGCATCTTTGACGTCCCCAGCATCAGGTGCTCATCTCTGCGCTACCTCCATCGCTTCTAATATTGCACGGAGTTCTCGCATCTCCCTTTCCACAACTCAATTGGCCAAAGGTGGTTCCACTCATCTCCTTGGTGGCATTGTGTTGACTGTCTATCACACACACAGAGTACAACTTCAAGTCCTTTATCTCCTTTGCCTGTGATCTGCAAGAAAAACCTCACTCTGATACCACTTGATGCAAACCCCCTTCTCTCCTAAGGGTTGTGCGACCTCTCAGTCTAGGATCGATCAAGATGTTGAGTCTGATTGAATCTTCGAGTCTCTGATAGACCCCAAACCCACTTACATAGGTCCTTTCTCCAAATGCGCAGGTCATCTAAGACCCGCGGCTTCTCTCCCAAGCGTTGTTCGAATCTCAACGCCAAACGGGCGCTAGCTACTCTCTGTTAAGCTCCTTCTCCCTTGTGACCACTGGCAGTGACCACGCGCTCGAGTGAAAGGCGGGTCACGATTTCGCGTTTTGCGACCCTAGGAGCGTTGCTACCTCTGTTCACCCAAAAGCTAAAATTGTGATGACCCGAGATCTATGATCCAGATCTTCCCTTGATGGATGGTTGTGATCAATTCGGTGTTTCATGTTTCATGAATTCAGAGTTCCCTTACCTCTGTTCTCCCGATAGTCGAAATTGTGATGACTCTGGATCAACGATCCAGATCTCTCCTCAGATCTGACGGTCAAAATGATTTTGGAACTTTGTGTTTTGCGAAGTCAAAAGTCTTGTCACCTTCGATCCTTCGATCCCCTAAATGTCGATATTTCACCATGGACAATCAACGGCCCCAATCTCTCCTGGATCCAACGACTCAGATCAAGTCACGAATTCGGGCTTCGTGATTTCTTAGTGCTCTTCCCGTTGACTTCTCCACAATGCGAGTTAGTGAAACATTGGTCATTTGCCACACATCCCTCTTGATGGATGGTTCTGATTCTCTAGCGTTCAAGTCGAACGGTTGAGATCTTTTCCCCCTTGCACTTACTCTATCTTCAGAGTTAGAAGTTCTTCTAGGTGTTCAAAGGTTTCGAGCCTTTTCTCCTTCGACAAATCCGATTCTTGGACCTCTTAACATTTATGAGAAGTGTTACTCCTCCTGAGCTTGGTCTCGTGAAGACTTCAATTTCCCGTGCACTCCTCGCATTCTAGGGATTTCGATCACTTAGATCCTAAGGATTTCTCGAAGAGAAACTCCTCTCACCCTCCTGGCATTCCCCTTTTCCATTCTTCGACTTCTGTAAAGTCGCTTCGACACTTAGTCGAATCTCGGATCTGTACACTACTTGCACCAGATCTTCACGCAAGGTTAGGGTTCTTGCAGACGATTGTGCACTCCTTGCACCAATCTCTTTGCACCCCTTGTAAATTGAAAGTTTCGTGTTATCTCTTCTAAGCTTCGGGATCGAAGCAGATTCCATCAATGCACTCCTTGCGTTCTGTGTGCACACCTTGCACTACTTCAACAGAAGAGAAAAAATTGAAACTTATCCTAACATTCACAGTTCCATTTACTCAAAAACGAGATTTATTCATTCATGAAAACCCAATACAGAGAATTGCAAACAATTTTCACACCATGCATTGGATCAAGTTCCTCTATTCTATTCATAAGTGAAAATGGTTACAACTGTAAATGAACAAAAGAAAAAAAAAAACTATTGAAATCTTCTCCTAACTTCTATTCCAGCCAACTACTAACTAGCAACAGACTAACCAGCCTCATTTGGGCATACAAAACCTCTATTTATCATGGAGGGCTCTTAGGGTTTCCCCTGGCTACTTACCTACTCTCAAACTTGTCCTAACGACTATCTAGACCAGTTGCGGTCCAGAGCCATAGTGGAATCTCCCACTTCGCTCGTAATTGTCCAAGCATGCCTCCAAATTTTCCCAGCCTAGCTTCAAGCATGCCTCAAGAGATTAATTCCGGCGCTGGGTTAAGGCGGTCTTCAAAATATCTGTTGTAACTGCCAGCGTTGAGCTCTTGTACAGATTTCTAGATGTTGATGGGTCTTGCTCCGCGCGAGTGACAGCAATGCTCCTGCATCAATCTCCGAGGAACCAACGGTGATGCCTTGGAACTTATATTGTTGGCCCTCCTGGTCAAATTGCATGGTTAATTTCTTAAAATCCATGATAATGGGACCCAAAGTCCTTAGCCATTTTTCACCCAACACAATGTCACAACTTCCCATGTCAATAGAAAACATATGAGATTTCATGTGGTACTGACCAATTTGGAGACACACATTTTCACAATGCCTGCCACATTTCATGGACCTTCAATTGGCAATCATGATTTGAAAATTATTGACGGCACGGATATAGCAATTAGTTTCTTGGGCAATGTGGCGATGAATAAAATTTTGGGTGCTTCCACTATCAACAAAAATGATGACCTTCCTATGCTTAATGTAACCAATTAGCTTGAGGGTTTTGGGAGCAGAGAAGCCAATGAGAGCATTCAAGGAAATGACCAGTTCAACTTTGGGAGGGTCGGAGGGAGAGGTCAGGTCAGTGGATTCAGGTGATGTGGCCACAAGGGGAGCCTCAACATCACCTTCTGAAACATCCTTTGAGATGTCCATAAAAATATTTTTTTCCTTACACTTGTGCCCAGGAAAACATTTGTCATCACAATTATAACAAAGGCCTTTGAGTTGGCATTCAACCATTTTTTCCCTCATCAATTTCTGGATCTTTAGTGGAGTAGAAGGAGGAGTGGGAGTGATTGGTTTAGTGCGAGGAATAAAGGAGGGTTTTCAGTTTGGAGAAGAGGCAACCTGTTGTGCTTCCTTAGCTCTTTTAGTAGTGTCCACCCAACTCTGAGGCCAAGCCATGAGGACATGGGCACGAATCTCATCCTTGAGGCCACTGATAAAACATTCTAGGAAAAAAGCATCAGACATGCCCTTTGTACGAAAAGAGAATCGCTCAAAAGAGGCTATAAATTTTTCCACTATGCCAAATTGTTTCAACTTTGTCAAATATCCTAAATGGTTGGTGTCAGTGTCAAAGTGTTCATAAAGCTCTGCCACAAATTGTGTCCAAGCCACATACACTTGACAAGAATTTTTTCTCCATTGCCAATGTTCTTGATCTAGATGGAGAACACCATACCATAGTTTGGCCAACTCATCTGTAATGCCATACAAAGAGAAATAATGTTCCATTTGAGTTACCCATACAGTGGGATCCGATCCATCAAATTTGGTCACATCCACACATGGAAGCCGTAGGTCACGCTGAAAGTGATGGGGCTGAAAATTCTGGGAATGAGAGGAAGTTTCACCTTCGGGTTGCAAAGGTGGGTCAGATGAGGTAAGATCTGTAGGGATATGCAGCTTGGCACAGATCATCGTAGTGAAGGAGGCAAACTGGGTATTGAAGGATTCAAGCTAGGTAGCGAGGTCATGTTTGATGTCCTCCATTTTGGCGTTGATGGAGGAATGCATGTTTGTATTGATGGTGGCAACATTGGCACTGAGCTATCTCACTTCTTGTTGGGTTTCTGTGAAATTAGAGTACAAGGAATTGAAGCGAGCTTCCAAGTCTTGGCTACAGTTGTGGGCCATGATGAAAAGGGAAAATGACAAGGGGCGGGTGGGACCAAACAGAAAATGGGTTATGGGTGAAGTGTATCACAACGATCAGGGCGATGAGGGGAATCCAAAGGGGTAAATCCCAAATAAGGGTGTTGGAAGGGGGTCGGGTCCATGAGAAAAAAAAAATCTGAAAAATGATAGGTATGACTGCGATAAGGGCGAAGAGAGGAATCCAACGGGATATGTCTCAAATAATGGTGCTAACAGGATCCAGACTTCCTTTTTTTTTACTCTTGTGGAATTATACTCCAATCTAAAGAATATTGCAGTGACAAAAATTTCCAAATGCTTTACAGGAAGAAATGTGTAGTGATTTCGCAACTCAAATGCAAGAGACACAGTTGTGCGGCAATAGATCTTGTCTGTTCTATTTTTGTTTCTGTCCCACGTGTTAGGGTATTCAAGGGTTATATAGACAAGGTTTTTCCCCATGCTATAACTCTCTGATATATGTGTGGGGTCCAACAGTAGTACTCAGCCCAATATCTCAAAGCACCAACTAAGGAGGCTAGACCATGCCCTTAGCCATACTACCTGACTACCCAGGTACTAGAGAGTATCTTCCCAAGTGTTGTTCTTGGTTGCACTATAGTAGTCAAGTTGTTGATCGGTTTAACTATGGAGGGCTTGAGGAGATCTAGGTTGATCCGTATATAGGTGTTGTCTTATATGCTACCACTTGAAGGGGTACCAACAGGGGTTACAAGGGTGGCCAACAGATGTGTGCTTAAGTACGACTTGTATTACCTGCATGTATGAATCCCTGACCACGTATTTATGCACCTAACGATAGATCTTTGTAGCTTTAAGACGTCGGAATACATCTCTACCCTGGAAAAAAAAAATTAACCCACAATTTTCTGCCGAGGAAGGTGCTCTAATACCACTTGTAATATTCCAAATATAAAATAGTATGCAGAACATAAATAATTAGCTAGAAATGACATATAAACAATGATATAACCATAACAACACCACAATAATACCAGAATAACACCATAAAAAGAACTTTGATTACTGAGAGCAATGTTCACTTGCCTCTTTGAGGGGGCAACCTCCAGCAGAGCAGAGCTCTATTACAATAATATCCAAGACAAAACTTCTCATACCCTCTACTCCTATTTATACTAAATATGTCTATCCAAAAGAACAATCTAGAGGAAGATCCTTCTAGAAGCAAAAGTTTCTATTAGGTCTTCTTACATTTGACTTATTCTTCCTTATTGCTAGGCCTTATTAATATTGGCCTTTATTACATGGAAATATATTATTCTACCTACGTGAGGACTTAGGTCCCTAACAATGTATTTCCTTTCTACCGACACTACTCTTAGCAATGCATGGTACTTGGATAGTGGAACATCCCACCAAATGACAGAGGCTATAGAGTTTTTCAACATTTTTTCAAAGGATGACTCAGATCTACACATACGACTTGGCAATAATACCAAGTATGTAGTGTGAGGTCAAGGAACAATGGAGTTCCATCTTGATTCAAGAGGATCCTTTTATGCACAAGAGGTATTATATGTACCTTGCCTGAAAAAGAACATGTTGTCCATCTCATTCATGGAGGACAAAGGTTATGAGGTTAAATTCTAGATGAGGAAGGTGTTCCTTCACCCAGATGGAGCCAGTCTAGACAATGTTGTGAGGATTGGAGTTAGGGTTGGGAACCTTTATATACTTCAAGGATAACTTGTGCAGGCATTGTTGCACACTAGTGAGAGCTTGTGCAATTTGTGGCACATGAGGATGGGTCATATCCATCACAAATATCTACCATTACTGAGGAAGATGGTCACTAGGCTTCTAGAATTCAGTCTGGACCAACAKGGGGTGTGCAAAGSCTTCGCACTTGGAAATAATGTCAAGGAAACCTTTCCTAGTAGCGAGACTCAATCCAAGGGAAACTTGGATCTAATCCATTCAAACGTTGGAGGGCCTATGTTAGTAGCTTCAATGAATGGCGCATCCTACTATGTGACCTTCATTGATGACTTCTCAAGGAAGACCTGGATATACTTCATGAAGATCAACGACAAGGTCTTCATCCACTTCTGAGATTTCAAATCTCGGGTGGAGAACATGATAGGAAGAAAGATCAAGGTATTGAGGATAGATAATGGGGGTGAGTACACCTATATAGAGTTCATTGATTTATGCAAGGAGGTAGGGATTAAGAGGGAGAAGACAGTGGCCTACAACCCATAACAGAATTGGGTTGCAAAGAGGAAGAACATATCTATCATCAGTGTGGTGAAGGCCATGATGCACGACCAGAGATTGCCTATGTTTATGTAGGAAAAGGCCTACAATACAACTATGTGTTTGTAGAATAAGAGCCCACACTGAATACTGGAGGGTAAAACAACAGAGGAAGCATTCATAGGAAGAAAACCTGAGATAAGACATCTTAGGATTTTTGGTTGTCCAATCTACATCCACATTCCTATGGAGAAGAGGACAAAGTTGCAGACCTCAGGGGAGACAGGAATTTCGGTGGCGTATAGTCAGGATTTGAAGGACTATAGAGTTTTCTTTCCAAATCATTGCAAGACAACTTGGTGAGCCGAGATTTCAAGTTCGAGGAGAACTTGGCATCTATGAAATACCAAGACCCACCAGTAGTTGCAAAGGGTCCTCGGGAGGAGGTACCAAAGGAGGATTCGAGGGCAGAGACTTCCAATGCAGGGATCTAGACTCTAGATGAAGTGAGGGAGCAGTCAACCGTTTTGACTTCAGTCATGAGGCCTAGGTAGTTTGAGCAGACCTTGTGGGATGCTCGAGATCATGTTGAGCCTCCCAAGTCCACATTTAGGGAGAGCATACCTTCACCGAAATTTCTGCAGTATATGGCTTTAATGACCAACATCATAGACTCAAATCCCTCCAGCTTTGAGGAAGAAACCAACCAACAGGTGTGGAGAGATGCCATGGTGGAGAAGCATAACTCCATCATGAGGAATGATTTCTGGGAGATTGTGCCGAGACCAGAGGGGAAGTCAGTTGTGACTTCCAAGTGGATTTACAAGGTAAAACATGCAACAAATGACATTGTGGAGAAGTACAAGGCCAAATTTGTGGCTAGTGGGTTTTCTTAGAGAGAGGGAGTAGACTACAAAGAGACTTTTGCTCCTGTATCCAAACACTCCTCTAATCTAGCAATTATATCTATAGCTTTTGAGATGGGATGGAGCATCCATTAAATGGATGTGAAGATCGCCTTCCTCAACAACATCATTGAGGAAGATGTCTACATTGAGCAGCTACATGGGTTTTAGGTTCATGACAGGGCATGTATGCATGCTAAGGAAAGCCATGTATGGAATCAAACAGGCACCCAGGGCCTAGTACTCTAGGATTGACAATTATTTGCAAGACATGGGATTCACCAAGAGTGAGGCAGATCCCAACCTATACTTCTTGTTGGTTGGATATGAGATCCTCATATTGGTGTTGTATGTGGAATATCTCATTCTAACAAGTGCAGAGAGTCTAATTGCAAGTTGCAAGTCAAATTGTCAGAATTTGAGATGAAGGATATCGATTCGATGCATTATTTTCTAGGACTTGAGGTTTGGCAACGATTGGGCAAGATTTTCCTCAAACAAGGGAAGTGCACTTTAGACATCTTGAAGAGATTCAATATAGAGGATAGCAGACCAATGGCCACTCCAATGGTGACCAACCTGAAGAATATTGATTCTTCAACTTCAGAGTTGGGAGACTCCAAACAGTACAGGCTCATTGATGTATCTGGTCAACACTCGACCAAATGTCTACTTTTCTGTCAACACCTTGAGCCAATTCATGGTGGGGTGGAGGGAGGTTCACTGGGTGGTAGCAAAGCACGTGCTCAAATACTTGTAGGGCACAGTAGGGTATGGATTGCAATACCTTGGTGGAGATGGTGTGACATTGCAGGGGTTCTTTAATTTAATTTGGGTAGAAAGTGATACAGATCGAAAGAGCACTTCTAGGTGTTGATTCAATTTGGGATTAGCAGTTATTTCCCGGTTCAACAAGAAGCGTTCTTATATAGCACTAATTTCAGTAGAGGCAAAGTACATGGCAGTTAGTCTAACTAGTTGTGAGGCCATATGGATTTGCAAGCTACTCATGAGATTGTTTGGTCAGGAGCTTGAGCCAATAGTGATCCACTGTGATAACTAGAGTTGTGTCAAACTCTCGAAAAATCTAGTGTTTCACGAAAAGTCAAAGCACATTGAGATCATATACCACTTCATCAGATAGAGGGTGTAGAAGGGAGTAGTTCATCTCCAATATATTCCTACAAAGGAGCAATTGGCAGAAATTTTACCCAAGCCCTTGATCAAGGGAAAGTTCACCTTCTTCAAAGACAAGCTTGGAGTGGTGGAGCATACCTTCCTCACCAAGAGGGAGTGTTAGTGTTTGTGGCTCAGACAAGTATTTCCACAAGGGTGTCTACTTGTGGAAATCGTCATTAAATGTATCTTTACCTTTCCTAGAGTTCACTTTATTAATTTATTAATAAAGTGAACGTCTTTTATTAAAGTGACTTTTAATTAATAAAATGATTAAGTTAAAATCGCTTAATGATTTAATTAAAAGAAAGTCATTGATCTCATGATCTAATCTTGACCATTGAGATTAAGTAAATGGCTAAAGTCAAAAATACAAAAGAGAAAAAGGGTAAAGAAAAAGACTCATTGAGAGAATTCATTTCACAAGTCACATGAGGTGAAGGGAAAATTATATTTGATTTTGAGCTTGGTAAGAAAAGGAAAATAGGTCGCACGCTTCACACATCCCAATGCAATGCACACCTCCCAAGGAGGTTGCACACATCCGAAGGTAGCAAATCCATAAAATAGAGGTCGCATGTGTGGGAAGCATGCCACATTAATTGCAACAAGTTGCATGCTTCCCAAGGAAGCTACATTTATTACTGTAGTAGAAAATCCATATAGATCTGTACAGGTCAATACAAATAGCCTTAAAGATTCAGAAACACACAAATAGAGTCAACATTATGGTGACAAGTTTGCATATTTGGTTTGTGGTTTTATTTCTCGGAGCCATTTTCCCTATGAGGGGATCTCTTGTAGGTTCTAAAGTTATTTGAATGAAGAACCGATATTGAAGAAAAGAAAATTTGTGTACTAAGTGTGATTGTTTTTCTTGTTTTCCACTGTATGCAAAAGTTAATAATTTCAACAAAGTTTTTAGATTTGATGTATTTGCTTAGTTAGCTGATTTTAGAAAAATTAACAATAATCATGAATAAAATGATGAGTTGGTTATATTAACTACCTAAAACAACTAAAAGATTAAGCTAAAAACACAACAACATGAAAACGGAATTAGAGAAGGGTCCTTGAGAGCCCCCTTGAGTGATCCCTACCTAAGCAACACAAGGAACCTAGGAAAGACTAATGAATTGAGAAATAATGCATTTTTATTGATTAATTATAACAAGAAAAACAATGGTGCATAGCCCCAAGTCTTCAAAGTCTATGAGTGAAATGGTAGGATACAATACTTCAATCTTCTATCAAAAGCTTCCTCCTCACGGCTACTCCTTGAGGTTCATTTATACTCCTAGAAAGCTCTACCCTATCCTTCATTCGGAATCATGTCTTCATTGGTTGTCTTTTGGATCCTTGAAGTCTAAGTGGCTTTTAATATCTTGGTAGCGAATTTGGTGGTATAAGATTTCTTGATTCTTTCCATATGTCATGATCTCCATTCATCTATGAATAGTTCCACCTGTGAAGATTAGGCTACACATATAATTTTATTATAAAACTCAGGAAAAAACATAAGCATTGTTCATCATATCTCAAAATCAAAATCATTCATTAAATAATTTGCAAAATAACCACATATTATATTAGACATGATAAAAAAGATGAGTTCTTAAATCATTTGCAAAATAACCACATGATAAAAAAAATTAAATAATTTGCAAAATAACCACATATGACATGATAAAAAAGATGAGTTCTTAAATAATTTGCAAAATAACCACATATTACATATTATATTAGAAATGATCAAAAAGATGAGTTCTTAAATACATAAATAATCAAAAAGTGTCTCTTTGATGGGCGCTTTGATATGCATTATAGAGGCCCATCACATTGCATTGATGAAACGTGCATTTCTCATAAAGACGTATTTCATGCCAATAATGTTAACAAGAGATGAGGGATGAATCAGTTTGTGACGATAATGGAGGATTGGATACCTTCCCTTCATACAGCCTCTCATGATAGTATTTCAGAGCTACAAGATGATCCAACTGTGGACATTACAAATAGAGGATAAGGCCAATAAGTGGTAAGGACCCGAATCAATCGTCATTAGCCCTGTTTGCTTAAGCAGAAAAATACTTTTAGATCAATCTGTACCGAAGATAACTGTCGAACCAATGGAGAAATCAATATATGGAATACAGGCTGTCCAACCCCAGACGGGAGCCCAGGCTAGTGTAATGATTGCAGAATCAAGCAATGTGTCAGTTTGGTGAGTAAACATCCCTCTCCCGAGCGTTTGAGGGATCCTACACACAGTATCATGAGATGTTCCGATAAAAGAACACCACAAAAACGTGTTCTCAACACTGGAAGACCTACCTATACCACCTCTACATTGCTTTCATCAGCAATAGGGAATTCTCAGCAATATAATGCAAACCTGTTTAAGGAGGGTGCTTTGTGCCTAGAATATTTTCAAAGGGATGGAGGCCCATCCCTTGTGCTCATTGAGACATTGGAGACAGCAGAGATGGATTCTGAACGGTCTAAAACTATCTCTTGTGCCACAAGAAGATTGACAAAAGATCTCCGGGAGATTAAGATTGAATTTATGAGCAGCCTGTTGAACAAATATTGTAGTAAGGACCTAGCTAACAATTGTATCTTTCCTAAAACAGACTTCCATCCCTGTGACACAGTCCTCAAGGGAGAGTCTCAGCAGCAGTTGGTTCTTTCATGTTCCAGTAAAGGAAAGATCTCTGAAATGGTGGAGATTTTAAGGCTCGGCACTAGCTACAGCAGTCTTATCCAGAGATGCATAGAAGAATACACAAAAGAAGGAAAAAGTAAAAAGAAAATGTATTTGGAAGTCATAAAAATTCATTCAAATGTTTGTATCTTAACGTCCTCTACTTGGGGAAGGATCTTCGAGTGATTGGTGGGGTCTTTTTCTGCTCTGTTCTTGCTCTCCGCCGCTGCTCTAAACATCGAAGCCACCGCCACTGCTGGAACTATGGCAGTCCCCACCCGCTTCTTCGCCGCTGCTCGAACAATCGAAGCCAGCACTCCCTTCTCCGTAGCCGGGCATCCGCTCACTCGGAGGCTGGCATTTCTCAGGAGGCGCCTGCTGCCGATGAGAAGGAGGAGGAGGATTTAAGGAGGCGAATCTGTTGCCAGAGAGTTGAATGGGGCGATAAACAACAGAGAGAGAACGGCAGTCCTTGTCGGGGGGAGGGAGTATGAAGAGGTGGTGACCTGCCCACTCGCAGAGGCCAACTCGGTTCTGCCGCTGGAAAAGGTAACGCACTAAATTATTCCACTCGGATAACTGTGTCTCGTCTTCGCTGGCCACGTTTAAGTAGAACTGGGGGAAACTGCTGGGCATGTTTGCGATCTCGTCTCTCTCCAATTGGGGCATCTGAAGTATATGGAGCTCCGGAGGCAGCCTGAAACTCACCATGAAGTGCTGCGTTCGGCTAACGAGCTTGTTGTCCTTGCACAGTTTAAGCATGAAAGCTGATTCCAACACCGGACTCATCAGTGGTGGTGCTCTCAGTCTCTCCCTTCCACTCAGTCTCTCCCTTCCACTCCTGCTCATATTCCAATTCCGACTCATTTTCCGCCTCTACGAACACAGATATTCATACATCTGTCAGATATCCAATAATCGGGCATCGGTAATTAAATACTAAGAATAGTCATAATTGACCGAGACAGACCTAGGGGAGGGGTACGTATCACGTCGTTTTGCGCTTACAAGCGCTTTAGTAGCATTTAATATTTGAGATTATGCTTTAGGATTGTGCTCGTCAACAACAAAGCTTAAAGCTTGAAACCATTATAACAATATATTAGTTAACAAT
>JASDQU010206608.1:51833-64549 GCA_032191745.1 Picea mariana
GCCACCTCATCAATTCGACTTGGAGATCAGATATGATCTCCTCCTTGATTATTTGAAACAGAAAACCAAATATGGATGAGGAGGTTTTCAAATCCATTTCTCTTGGATCTTGATAATTATGTACTCTTTCTATATAAACTCTGTAGAAGGAGAAGTTAAAGGGGTTGATTTGGTTGGGAACCATTGACCATTTTTTAGCAAATATTGTAATACAAAGAACTATTTCATTTTGATACTAAATGGAAAAGGTTATCTGATGGTTAGATTTCTATCAGTGTCTATGTTTCTATCTTTTTCTTACTTGAATGCATGTTAATTTGTTGCTAAGCATACGATGTATCTTGGTTGTGAGTAAGCCAGTGAAGGCTTTACTGTTTGCTTGTTTATAATCAGATTTGTTTTCTCTAGTATTTTTCTCTTGCTTCTTAAATGATATTTGGGATCAAGAGTTTCATATGTAAGTAGACAAATTGGAAGCTTACATACTTCTTTATCTTTCATATTACTTTTGCCATCTGATTATTGATTGACTACCATTTACTAAGTCTCTAGGATGTGATTTGTTCTTACCTATTTGAGATTGATGCTTTGCATTGCACTTGACCCAACCTTCAAACCATTTAAAAAAACTCATTATAAATCTTATTCATAAAACCATTGCAATAACTTGTTGATGCCCTAGCTTGCCCTCTCATAGTAAAGTGCAACTTTAGGGACTAACACCTCCCAACCATCTTAATTAAACCTAATTAAAAAGTAATTATGAACTTGATAGTGCAATAAACTTTTCATGACTATACTTGTTAATAGGGACTTGATATTGTCATTTTGTTAGTCAAAAGTATCCTACTTTCATCTTGTTAGTCAAACATATCTTACTTTATGAGCATGAGTGGGCCTAATAGTTATGAACACGTGTTTCCTCTTAAGAGGTCACAAGTTCAAATCCAAAGTGGGGTAGGGTATGTATACCTCCCTAGACTTTAGCAATCAAATCCTTGGGTCCCTTGTCCCATAAACACGGGGTCTCATATATCAATTTGATGTCTAGCTTGGTCATGGCCTTAATAATATATTATTATTATGTTCTATAAAGAAGTCAATTTTTTTTTATTAATTTAAGTTTTTTTAATACAAAATATATTTTTTCCACACCGTTAATCTTAACAGCTATTTGGTTATTTTTTTATTAATTTAATATTTTTGTTTAATGGTTATCATTATTCATTTCCTATTTAATCTTATCCCAGCGTTATAGCATGATGGGTGGAGTGTCCACTTGAAATGTAAAACATTTTGAAAACTCTCACACAATTTAATCTTAGAAAATTCATACTTTTAAAATTTTATTTTTACTTAATTAAATATTGATATGAAATTTTATATGATTTTGAAAAGTATTATTAAATTAAAAAAATAAAAATATATATAAAAAATCTATTAAAACTTTATCTAGCTTTGCATTAATTTGGTACCACCCAAGTTTGGAATTTCCTATCTTCTCTACCTAGCAAATGAAATTTTGATATTAAAATATATCTTTTTGACCAAATTACCTCTTAACATATATATTATTAAGATCGTGATTCTTAAACATGATTGGACAATACCCCGAAGATCCAGTTTTAAGGAGTTAAGATGTGGTTTGTAACAAACCCAACCCTTAAAGGAATATCTAAGGGATGGGGCATCGAAGTTTCGCTTTCTCTTGGTTCATTTATGGTCCCTTACTAAGCAAAAACCCTCGTCTTCTGCTCACCCAAAATTTACATCTCACGCTACGTGCCTAAACCAGCTAGCGGAGTCCTCCTCGTGACCTCGGTTGAAACCGAGAGCTAAAAGGTCTGCTTAGCGAAGGTTTTGGGAGTTCCAACGGTATTGCATGACGTTCCTCTCGAACGCTGAATTCCCGGATCGTCGAACAACGGAGGGAATCAACGATCCACATCACCCGTCGAAATCCTACGATTGGAAAGGGGCTTCGAGACTTTGGTATTCAAAGATATTTCCCGCTTCATCATGTAATATCCCTGGAGTGTCGAACTCGTGAAGTTACGAAGGGCCTTGATCAGTGGACCTTGTTAACACAACCTACCTTGTTAATTCAGGATATACAACCTACCTTTGTAAGTTATCAAGCCATCATTCAACAATTTATATCCTTCATACTTCACCCATGTGGGCTCTTGTTCTAAGTACAATTTCACAGTCTAGAAAAATGCATATGTTTCTTGTGCACTCTTGTCTCTCTCCCTAACATCCATTTCACAGGTGCTTACAACTGTAAGGTGAATCATTTTCACACTTCTGCTAAGGGCATTGGCCACCCTATTTTATTTTCCTTTGATGTCTTTGATTTCAAAATCAAACTCACTAAGGAGATCCATCCATCAAGCTTGTCTAGCATTAAGATTTGGTTGATAAAACATGTACCTCAGCCCACAATGGTCTGTCATAAGCACAAATATTCTACCCAGGAGGTAATGCTTCCACATTTTTAAAGCATGCACTATGGCATCCAATTCCATATCATGGGTCACATAATTAACTTCATGTTCATTCAATTTTCTAGATTCGTAGCAAATCACATGTCCTTCTTGCATAAGAACTCCTCTGAGCCCTTCCTTGCAGGCATCTGTACACACAAGGAAGTCCTTGTTTGGGACTGCAATCTTCAGCACAGGTGCATGGGTTAGAAGGTATTTGAATTCTTGAAATCTTTCTTCACATTCTGGTGTCCAAATGAATTGAACCCCCTTTTTCTGAAGGGAGGTGATTGGGCAACCAATCCTGGAAAATCCTTTTATGAACCTCATATAGTACCCTACTAGGCCCATAAAGGATCTAATATCAGATACATCCTTTGGGGTAGGCCAATCCATAATGGATTTGATCTTGTCAGGATCAACTTCCACCCCTTCTTAAGAAATAACATGGCCTAAGTAATGGACTTTTTTCTCGAAAAAGTCACACTTACTAAACATAGCATAGAGTTGATGTTCTCTTAGTAGTTGAAACACTAACTTGAGATGTTCTTCATGCTCTTCCTTATTCTTAGAATAGATTAGGATATCATCAATGAAAACCAATAAAAATATTTCCAAGAATTTACTGAGTACATTATTCATTAAGCACATAAATGTGGTTGGTGCATTGGTTAGCCCGAATGGCACCACCACAAATTCATAGTGACCATGCCTTGTTCTAAAGGTTGTTTTGTGGATGTCTTCATCCTTAATTCAGACTTGATGGTATCCATATCTTAACTCAACCTTGGAGAATATTGTAGCACCCCTTGATTGGTAGAGCCAGTCATCGATCCTGGGTAAGGGATACTTATTCTTGATGGTCACCTTACTGAGTTGTTTATAATCTATGCATAATCTAAGTGTGCTCTCCATGGAGACACACTAGGCCGAATGTATCCTTTGTCCCACATCTCCTTCACTTGTATTTTGAGATCAATTAGCTCTAGTGTACTCATTCTATAGGATGTTCTAGACATTGGCACTGCTCCTGGTACAAGTTCTATTGAAAAGTCAATGTCCCTTCTTAGAGGTAGACCTCACACCTCTTTTGGGAATACATATTTATACTCTTTTAATATGGGATGGCCCACTAGGCTAGGTCTGTTGTTCTCAACATAGTTGTTGATGAATGCATCTATAGGAGACATCATCCAACTTACAAACCTGTGAGATGTGGAATATAGCAGACATGTGAAGTCTTACTCTCAACTTACAAACCTAGGAGAAAGCCCCTAATAAAGGGTTTGTGGTTCCAACCTGGGATAGGGGATAGGAATGTATATGGCCTCCTCCATGACTTGAGAGAGAAGAACTCCAGATGATTATCCGATGTAAGAGCGATCTATTGAGTTAGGACATGCTTGTGGCTGAGCACAAGGTGAACTTGGGAAATCCCTAAAAAGAGTTGGGCACACCATCATGTGAATAGAAATGAAGATGATGTGATGCCCTCCTCTAAGCAGCAGCAGAGTTGATGAGAAGACTCCAAATGATCTGTCTATTGGTGACAGTGGATCTGTCGAGCAGACGTGCCTGTGGACGAGCACAGGCACATGTGTGAAGACCTGGTTCATCTCTGTGATGCAGTGAATTAGGTCCATGACATCCCTATGGATGTGCCCCTAGTGGATGAGAACTAGTGGGTGTATCAGATCCTTTTTTATATGTTTTTCAAGAGTCAGACCTACCTATAACCCTAGTTATTGTGTAAAGGGTACAGGTCGGCCCTATCTTATTGTGTCTAAAGATAAACTGTAAAGATAATTAATAGTAATATTAATGTTAATTATTATAATAATAAATAAATAATATAACTAAGTGAGGTCGGCCCTATTGTTCCATTAGACACTTTAGTTGACAGGACAAGTCTAATATAAGTAAGATAAAATCTTTCATTTGTAGACACACACTCACTTGTAAGTTTTGGAAATTTCAGCAAGTACACTTTTTGGTCAAAGTTGCGCACCTCTCTTGGGCGCTAGGGTTTCTAGGATTTTGTGCACCCTCTTGTGTGCTAGGATATTCTTGGTGGTAAAGGTCTTTCTCTTGAAGATTATAGAAAAGGATTTGGTTGGGTTTTTTCTCCCTTGTTTGAGAAGGGTTTCCCAAGATATATCTTGTGTTCTTGTGCATGGTGCTTCTTCATGTGATCTTGGTTGTTGCTGCATTTATGGTTATGGTAAATTGTTAAAATGAAATGAACTTCATGCTTAACCTAATGCTGTGAAAACTCAACATGGTTTCAGAGCATAGGTCATGAAAGAACCCATTGCACAAGCATCCACCAAGTCTCATCCCTTATCAGCAAACCCTTCACTTCTGCAAAACCGTACAGCCTTCCCAGGGTTCCAGAAAATTTGGTATGGCCCTCCTTCTTGAAGTGTTTCAACCCCTAAAACTTGGATGCTGAGGCTAATTCCACCATAGAAGAGTACGGCCTCTTACAGCGCATCTCCAGAGGCTCTCAAAACTTAATTTTGATAAAGTTTGATTTTTGGCCCTAGGGTTTCTAGGGTGTCGAAACTTCTGCAGAATATTTCTAGTTTTCTGAAGAAATATTGTTCTGGATCAGCAAGCATCTATGTGATACTATTAAATTGATTTTTTGGTAGTCATAAGTCCAAACATAATCCAGACTACAAAGATTCAAGAAAAGATGAAGAACAGAACTCCAATGGAAGATAGGCTTGATGGAGCAAGCAACTTCAGCCCTTGGAAATCAAAGCTTCTAGTCACTCTTGAAGAAGAAGATCTCTTGGATGCAACCACTAAAACTCTACTAGAAACAACAACTGAATTAAAGAAGAAAATAAGAAAAGAATATGGCATCAAAGCAAGGAAAATAATCATCTACTCAGTAAGAGATCATCTCTTGCCCCGGATTGCAAATCTGAAGACTGCCTATGACATGTATAAAACACTAAAAGAAATGTTTGAAAGTGACAACACTCTCATAGCCCTCGCCTTCAGAAGTCAACTCCAAAGTACTAAGATGTCAAAAGATAACACAATTGCACTTTTCTTCATGAAGTTATCAGAGGTTAAAGAACAACTAGAGACAATTGGAGAAAACATGTTTGATAGAGAACTTGTCTTAACTACTCTTCAGAATCTTCCAAAATCATGGGAGCCCTTCCTTCAAAGCATTAGTGGAAGAGAAACTCTACCAACGTTTGAGCGACTATGGATAGATTGTACTCAAGAAGAACTAAGACTCAGAAATAGAGGAGTGGAAGATTACCCAGAAGAAATTCATGCTCTTGCACTTCATACTAGAAAAGGAAAATTCAAAAGAAACTTCAGGCAAACATTTAAAGAAGAAAAGCCTTCATCAAACTCAGGATATCAAAGAAGAGATCCCTCCAAAACTCTATGCTACAGATGTGACAAGCATGGACATATTGCTAAATATTGTCCAACCAGAAAGAAGGGAAAACAGTATGCCACCACTGCTGACATTGATCCTGATCCACCTCAAGAAAATGAAGAAAGAAGAAACGAGAAATATTTTCTCTAAGAAGAACATTGCTACAAATAGGTAAAATCCTTATGTTCTAAATTTTACAGTGAATTGCATATTTTTTTTTATAAAAGAAGGATACCACTTCTTATACTAAAAGAGCTTTCAAAACATGGACCATTATCCCTGGTACGGGAGTCCAAAGCGTTGTTCCTTATGCAAGAACAAAGCAGAAACATTATTCTTGAAAGAGGGATACAGTGAATCCCCAAAACATCCCTGATCAAAAATAGATTGAAACAAGCAAAAACGTTGTCCTTAAAGAAGAGATAATCTTTCAAAGATCCAGAGAATCTCAAATGAAGATTGATAGTAAGACTATACCTCCTCCCCCTTCAGCAGTTCAGAGGGAGAAAGATAGTATTCCAGTTGCTTCAATTTAATATGTTCAGAGATAGTGTAGTAGGGCATAAAAGGCCTACCTAAACTCACTCTGCTAAAGGTAGAGAAACATACAAGCTTCTCAAGGCACATTCTAAGAAAGAAAAAAGATAATTTTCGAGATATCCTTCAGTCATGATCCACTTCATTAATGCTGAGACTCTTTGTCTCAGAGAAGCAACAAAAGAACATGTATGGCAAGATGCCATAACAAAAGAATACCAATACGTCTTAAAGAATGATGCATAAGATATTATTCAAGGACCAGAAAGGGAAGTTTTTCATAACTTCCAAGTGGATCTATAAGATCAAGCATGCAGCTGATGGAAGTAATCAAGAAATACAAAACAAGATCCATAGACAGAGGTTTCTCATAAACAGAGGGAGTTGTTCATGATGAGACACTTGACCCAGTGAATCGATTCACTTCCATCCGTACCACCTTCCATGAGTTGGAATCTATATCAGATAGATAGATTCTTGATGAGCTTGGATTTTAGCAAGAGTGTTGTTGATCCAAACCTATACAATGTTGGTGACAAGAGCATGATCCTAATGACTTACTTAGAAAACCTAGATGTTAAAACTAGCAAGCATTGACTTCTAATTTTCAAAAGGGATCTCAGTATAATACACTACTACTTGGGACAAGAAGTATGACAGAATAAAAATCCACCGTGATGGAATTAAAGAAGAAGATTGATGTTGATCTAAGACGAGACCAATCCACAATTGTTTGGATCACTGATGTATCTAGACTTGATTCATGCCGATTCATATTAAGCAGAAAGTACAGTGGACCTGAGGAGCACATCTTGTTGATGTTCAACCTTGAAATCTTCCATGATTTCCTATTGCAGCAGGAAACATAACTCTGTAGCCTAAAGTGCACCAGAGATAGAGTATATGTATATATATATCAGTAAGTATGTGAAGTAATGTGGCTTCACATACTTCTAACAGATCTACTTGACCATGAGGTAGATCCTATGTTGATGACAAAGAACCATATATGAAGCTCCTTACTGAACCCGGAGCTTCCTCATGGTTTATCACACGAAGAGATAAAATTTTCTTATATTAGAGATATGATGCAGAAGAAAATTGTATACTTGCAGTACTCTTCTCCACCTAAGCAGAATGCAAACTCCTACACCAAACATTTACTTGGTGAAGAACTCCTTCCAAGTTAAGAGGGAGTATGGATGACCATTGGACAAAAACAAAACGCATAGTACATCGGTATGAGACTTGGCTTGATGGAGAATGCATCCCTAGATGAGAGGGAGTGTTGATGAATGCAGCTATACGAGACATCCTCCAGCTTACAAACCTATGAGATGTGGAATATAGCAGACATGTGAAGTCTTACTCTCAGCTTACAAACCTTAGAGAAAGCCCCTAATAAAGGGTTCGTGGTTCCAGCCTGGGACAGGGGCTAGGAATGTATATGGCCTCCTCCATGATGTGAGATAGAAGAACTCCAGATGATTATCCAATGTAAGACCGATCTATTGAGTTAGGGCGTGCATGTGGTTGAGCACAAGGTGAACGTGGGAAATCCCTAAAAAGTGTTGGGCACATCATCATGTGAATAGAAATGAAGATGATGTTATGGCCTCTTCTGAGCAGCAACAAAGTTGATGTGAAGACTCCAGATGATCCTTCTGTTGGTGACACTGGATCTGTCGAGCAGACATGCCTGTGGACGAGCACAGGCACATGTGTGAAGACATGGTTCATCTATGTGATGTAGTGAATCAGGTCCATGACATCCCTATGGATGTGCCCCTAGTAGATGAGCACTAGTGGATGTATCATATCCTTTGTTATATGTTGTTCAAGAGTCAAACCTACCTGTAACCCTAGTTATTGTATAAAGGGTACAGGTCGGCCCTATCTTATTGTGTCTAAAGATAAACTGTAAAAGATAATTAATATTAATAGTAGTATTAATGTTAATTATTCTAATAATAAATAAATAATATAACTAATTGAGGTCAACCCTATTGTGCCATTAGACACTTTAGTTGATAGGACAAGTGTAATATAAGTAAGATGAAATCTTTCATTTGTAGACACACACTCACTTGTAAGTTTTGGAAATTTCAGCAAGTACACTTCTTGGTCAAAGTTGTGCACCTCTCTTGGGCGCTAGGGTTTCTAGGATTTTGTGCACCCTCTTGTGTGCTAGGATATTCTTGGTGGTAAAGGTCTTTCTCTTTAAGAGTATAGCAAAGGATTTGGCTGGGTTTTTTCTCCCTTGTTTGAGAAGGGTTTCCCAGGATATATCTTATGTTCTTGTGCATGGTGCTTCTTCATGTGATCTTGGTTGCTGCAACATTTATGGTTATGGTAAATTGTTAAAATGGAATGAACTTCGTGCTTAACCTAATGCTATGAAAACTCAACAATAGTTCAGCACTTGTATTGCATATAAGGGGCATCCCTTTCTGCAATACTTCTTCACTTGGAGGGCCGATATTTGTCTTACTGAGACAGGGTTTCGAATCCCTTATAGGGTTATCCTTCTCCCTTCTCCATCTTCACACTCTAATTTTTTATTGTAACAGTCCAACTTGGTTTTATGGGCAGCCAACCAGTCCATGCCAATCAATAGGTCATAAGATCTTAAAGGGAGCATGATTAGGGTTGCTTGGGTGGGTAATCCATTCATAATTAATTGGCATGTTGGTATGACCTCTGTTACTTTTCTCTTGGTTCCAATGGCTAATTGTACTAGCCATGATTTAACATGTTTAATTTGTTGCAATTTATATTTCTCAACAGTTTGAGGGGGAAAATAACTCAAACTAGAACCACGGTCAATTAAAATGGAAACAAGATGATTGGAAATCATACCTTCCATCTCCAGCACTGAAGCTCGGTGGTCAGCTTGTTTATTATCCAAGGCTGCGTAAATTTGTGGCATGCGTCTAGCCACATCATTGATTGCAGTATCATCTTGGACGTTGTAGACCCTCCTATTGTTTTGTTTCCTATGTGGATAGTCCCTCGGCATATGTTCTTCTCCACAACCCAAAATTTCAAGGGTTCTCTCTTTGTGTTATCAATCTTACTTGGGGCTGCTTTGAATCGTTTATTTCCACTCTAGGGAGGAAAGTTTTGTTGATACACACTTCTAGTAGGAAGGCTCATCCTAGAGATTTTCCTATGGTCCTTAAATCTTGAGGATTTAAACCTCTTTTTCTTGAATCCTAAACTACCTTTCTTCTTCCAGTCCTTGTGCGGTTCTGCCTTGTTCTTGAACTGTTCATAGAAATTCCTCACCTTATGAATAGTGTCTTCTAAGGTCTTTGGCTCATCAAACTCAATTTTGTCCCGGTAGGACTGAGGTAA
Organism: Picea mariana; assembly: GCA_032191745.1. Classification (NCBI taxonomy): domain Eukaryota; kingdom Viridiplantae; phylum Streptophyta; class Pinopsida; order Pinales; family Pinaceae; genus Picea; species Picea mariana. The sequence goes on from JASDQU010206608.1 coordinate 61,623, forward strand.
TCCACTAATAAATCATTGCAGCTTTACTTTTTCATCTTTTATGTAGGGCACATACCTCATTAGCTCAAGAAACTTGTTGATATATTCATCTATGGTGAGTTGTCCTAGCTTGAGTTCATAGAACTCCTTGGTCTTCCCATCAAAGTACTTCTCTGACAGATACTTCTTCTTGAAGTGTTTCTCAAATTGTTTCCATGACAATTCCTTCTCATGGATTCCTTTCACATTCCTAAGGTCCTCCCACCAAATGGAAGCTTTCCCATTGAGGTTGAAAATGGTTATCTCAGCCTTTAAGTTTTTAGAGTAGTCATGGACTCTGAAGTACTTCTTTAAACCGAGTAGCCAAACTTATGCTTCTTCCCCCTTCTTATTCTCTCCATCGAAGGTGGGTGGTTTGGCTTTCTTGAACTCTTCATGGTCATGACTCTTGGAATGTTTCCTCTTATTTATTCTCGTCTGGGAATGAGAACTATTTTTGCCATTAGAAGATTCCTTGGAGTTGTTAGTGTCCTCACCAGAGGAATCTCCTGGTGAGTGTCGTCGCTGTCTCTTGGATTCATGCTGGCCTTCCTTGAGGTGCTCCTCCTGGTGTGGCCACTTTCAGGACCATGCTTTTGTATTTCAGATGGGCTTGGATTTTTCTTAGTATGATGCTTGTCCACATGACTCGCAGCTAGACCATGTTGCAGTTTCCTTTAAATACATGATAGACTTTGCAGTAATACTACATTAATTTTAGTTTTTTTTTTGTTCTTTTATCAGACTGCCATTATCAGCCTTACAACTCTGTAATTTTTCCATGAGGCTTCTTACAGTTTTGGCTAAATCTGCAGGGGTTTCCACCATCCTCCTCTCATCATATTCTTCCTCTCTATTGTGGGAGCTTTCCCCCAAATCATGGTGTGTCACCATCCCTTACGTTGTAGTTTTCATGTTGTTCGTTAACTGCTTGAGTGTTGATAAAACATTTTATGTTAGTTAATGATCTGCTAATTCATGAACAACACATACAATTGCAAAGTGAAGTCATCTTCTTTAGTTGGGAATATTAGCAACATACAATGTAGATCTCCAAAATATCTATCAACGGTAGAAGGTTTCATTCCTCTCTTCAATAGAGGTTCAGACAAGTTTCTTTAAGAAGGGGGTAAGGTAGGGTGTTATCCCTTAAAGTCCTTTAATAATAATGCTAGGCGACTTGTGCATGAGCCCAAGTAAGCCAAGTGTTGTTTCCATGCTCTGATACCAATTTGTAACACACCCAACCCTTAAAGTAACATCTAAGAGATGGGGCGTCGAAGTTTGGCTTTCTCTCGGTTCATTTTTGGCCCCTTACTAAGCAAAAACCCTCGTCTTCTGCTCAACTAAAGTTTACATCTCACACTACGCGCCTAAACCAACTAGCAGAGTCCTCCTCATGACCTTAATTGAAAAATGGGAGCTAAAAGGTCTGCTTAGCGAAGGTTTCGGGCTTCGAAACTCTCGGACTTTGAGAGTTCCAACGGTATTGCATGACGTTCCTCCTGAACATCGAATTCTTGAATCACTGAACAACGGAGGGAATCAATGATCCACATCACCCACTGAAATCCTATGGTTCGAAAGGGGCTTCGGGACTTTGGGCTTCAGAGATATTTCCCACTCCATCATGCGATATCCCCGAAGTCTTGAATTGGCAAAGTTACAAAGGGCCTCAATCAGTGGACCCTGTGTCTCCAACAGTCAACGATCATGATTTATTCTAGGACTCTGGGCTTCGGGAGTCTCAGAGGATTAACACACTCACTCCTCTGGAGCGTCGGACTAGCAAAGTTGCAAAGGAGCCCGAGATTGCTCCACATGGCCCCGACCTTCGAGTCCCTATGCAGATCTATGACACTACGCTCCAAACTTTCAAACTCCCGAAGTCCCAGACTGCTGAAGTAATCCATTATCACATGGGATGACGTGTAATACACAGTGACGAGTAAAGGTGGGTCCCGAGTGCCCCACCTATCAGATGAGCCCAACATCAGACACACGTCAAGATAGAGCTTACACGTGGCCCCTACAGGGGGTGACACGTGTCTGTAAATTCTAACCTTGTACAATGTCTACTGTAAACAGATATTCAAAAAAGAACAGAAAAGATACAATGGCAATTACAAACATTACATAGAGATTTTTCCCCTGGAAATTCAAACCGAGAAAACCAGCATATATTATATTCCTTCATTGTCTTACATTGTTTACAATACAATATACATATAGGAGCTAGCGGCATCCAAAACCCTAACCCAATGACCTGGATTAGTTCAAAACCCTAATTCCTTAAATGAAAATAGAAAACCATCGGCAAAAACCATGTGCAGAAAAAAGAAAAAAAAACACCTAAATACATGACACGTTTCTCGAGGTAGGTGTCACGTTTCCCGAGGCAGAAAAAAAAAACACCTAAATACTAGAGAATGTGTTGCCCCCGGACCCCCGCGCGGGGGGCTCCGCTCCCCTACACCCCCCTGTGCACCCGGCGCATACGCTCAGACACTACTACTCGTGCAAAGAATATAACACATACCCAACATTCTCCCACTTGTTGTTTTCTTTGCATACAGGGTTACATAGTCAAAAATCCAGGGCAGCAATGCCCATGGATCCCCTACACCAAGAGAACTTCTCAGTGCTCACAGATTTTGTTAATGAGTCTGCAACATTCTTCAAAGTGTCCACCTTCATCAATGATTCTTTCTTTTCTTCAATCATGTCTCTCACAAAGTGATATTGAACATCAATGTGCTTTGTCTTTGAATGATAAGCAGGGTTCTTCGCTAGAAAATTTGCACTCTGACTGTCACACTCTATCCTTACAGCTTGTTGTACCAACCCAATACATGAACACAATCTTTGTAACCATACTGCTTCCTTACTTGCATGAGTGGCTGCCATGT
>JASDQU010206609.1:13104-24783 GCA_032191745.1 Picea mariana
TTTTTTTTTTTTTTTCCCTAGTTTAAATTGTATTTATTATTTTTGCTTAGTTGTAATTTTCAAAAACTTCTTTTGGTTTTGATGAAAAATTAATCTTGAGGTTTGAAATGTATTCGCATTAATTTTTTTTGTTTAGTTCTTTGTGAAGATTTAATGGATAATACAATAGACCACAAAAGCTTGGAGGATACCAGTCCTATACCAACCACTAAGGATTTAGCAAATATACTGCTTTAAAATTGACTAACAAAAAATATAATATGAATATATATAAGAAAATAAAGAAAAAAATTACTAAACACTTAGCCTATGATGGGTTTTAGTTGGTTTGTTCTATAATGACTTTGTTCCATCACTATGCTTGTTCTCCCTTGATTCCAATAGTAATAGCAAGGGATGACCTCACCTACCTCATACATCATGTCCATATGATGAGGGTACAACTATCCCTCATTTCCCACCAAGGCCACATGAGTGCCTTAGGGAGAAGGATCCATAGTAGGGTTAAGAGTCCTTCAGTGGAGGAGGAGGCACAATAAATTCTCCCACCAAGGCCACATGAGTGCCCCAGGGAGAAGGATCCATAGTAGGGCTAAGAGTCTTTCAGTGAAGGAGGAGGCATAATAAATTCTTGGGGTAGACTTAGGTGAGCTTGACATTTCTCTCAATGAGTAGCTACAAAGATGTGATATTTACGTAGAGCTCAAAGTGCTACCTCTAGTAAATTCCTATAAATGCCTCCACTTCTTTTTCCTAGTTTCAAAGTTCTAGAATATGCCTTGTCGAATCCATTGCACATGTATCCCTTTTGTTATTTTCTTTTTTGACCTGACTATAAAACTTGTACTTCCAACAATTCTGTCATATAGTCCAGTTCATGACACTACATTAAGCTTTTGTAGTGTCCTTCTCACATCGCTTGATACTACACTTGACCTTGATCATCTCACACAACATGCAACATCCTCGCCTACATTCATAGTGGGCCATTGACAATGACCCATTGTCGAATTTCCCGAAGGAGTACACATTGAATAGATCATCTAGATGCTTTAGATTAATAGTGGAGTCTCTACTAGATAAGATAAGAATAGGCTCAGGTTCAAACAACATGCCACACACCCATCATTCACCTTGGAATCTACTAGCTAAGGAACTTGTGAAAGGAGCAAGTGCATAGACTTTACACCTAACTTCACTCTCCCACCATGCACATTGGTGCCCACTTGCATAGACAATTAATACACCCAATCGGAGGAAAAAATTCCATCTAAAACCCTTCATTCTTCCTTGAGCACCGTCAAAATTGACGACAATTAACTTGGATCTCTTCATAATTGTTGTGATTAATAACCCACATGCATCCATTCCCACCACCATTGTACCAAATATCAATGCCCACTCCATAACCAAAGAGGTGAGTGATAGGGGGTGACTCAAATACGTTAAATTGTTATCCTAGATAGATTGCATGACATGCCATTTGTTGGCATGTGAGGCATTCTCCATTATAACTATACACATCACATGGGTGGTGAGATTATGAACCCCACATTAAGATCACAAATTCCTTCTTCAATTCTAAGCCCCTTGTTTGCTTTCCCATCAATAGACTTATTTTTTCCTTGGAGGATACAAAAAAGTCTATATTTTCGAAATCCTCGATTGCAAAGAGGATTGTTTGGATGAGTCTACCTAGAGTGAGGCTATCAGGCAACTTTTGATAATGGAGTGCATGAATAATTAATGTTGAGTCCCCCACCATCATTGCTTTCCTAACCTTGCTGTCTTTTATAATTGATAATCCTTTGTATACTGCTAGTGCCTCAACCTTACTATTAGTTGAAATCCCTACACCCCAAGCAAAAGTAATTTATTTTGTTCCAGCAGAGCCAAATATGACCCCTCCACCACCACCTATCTCCCCTATAGATGATTTGATTCCTACAAGGAATATTCCTAACATGGTTTTTGGCATGCAAAAGATCGTTAGTAGTTACAAAATGAATAATTTGGATTTTTAATATTACTTCCTTAGGATGGAAAAATTTCATTAGATGATGGCATATCCATTTTGAATCCTAAGTATGTTGTCGAACTTTGTTAAAAGTTTTCACATGGAGGATCACAAACCTCATCCTACCCTTTTTCAGTTTTGAATCAAATTGATTTCCGAGTGTACTTTGTTGTCGGTAAACACTACTTTGTAACAAAAACTTATTGGTAGTATAATGTACTTAGTTGAATCCTAGAACACCAAATGCCATTTTTTTTATTCATCTGGTTTCTAGATATATAAAGGTGCTAAAGAAAACACAACCTTCCAACATAGAAGATTTTGAGATATATTAAGGGTACTTACTAATTTTGTATGTAGTACTCTTATAGGGCACATGTGAAGTTAGCTAGATATATTAATTCAAAATTTGTTGGAGATCATGATGAGTTGAAGTCCAATTTTAGTTATGCCTACTTTTCTTTTTGGCAAAGTCCTATCGCATGGTTGAGCAAGAAGTTTATGATCTCCCTTCCTTCCACCAAGGTTGAGCATAAAGGCATTGCTAATATTAGGTAGGAAGTCATATGGATTCAAACATTTTTGGAGGAGCATGTAATTTGTTATGAGAAATTAATTCCACTTCAAATTGTTGATAAAGTTGCAATCACTATATCACTATAATATAGGCTTGTGGCTTGTTTTTTTGGCATCCTTGATCTTTGTATTTTTTCAATGTTTTAAGGATACAAAATGCATGTTGTAGGTGACGTCTTTTTTGCATCTTTATAGCATATTTGTTTTGAATTTTTTTTTGTCTATCATCTATATACTTTGAATCTATTTAAAGTCGATCATGAGTATTTTTATTTTTTTTAATTATATTAATATTGTATAACTTTTTGCATTCTCTTTATGTCCAATTTTCCTTATTTTCCTTCCATTTGAGTCTAATTTTGTATCCCTTGCGACATGAAAAATATGAAAACAAGACAAGAAGGATGAAAAAAGGGACACAATAAGGATGCAATATATATAAAAAAAAGTTACACAATAGAGATTAAAAGAATGACACAAAAAAGGTCACTAAGAAATGGTAATGTGTCCCGTTTTCAATGCCATGTATCCCACCTTATCATAGTAGTATACCATGCACATTAGGAATTTAAACATGTGACCTGCTAGTTTTTGACCAAGTGATTTACCAATTGACCCGATACTAAAATTTTTGTGGTTGGGTAATTATGATTTTTAACATGATTTAATTCATTTATTTATTAACTTGTCAAGACCATAATTCCTACATATAAACTTAAGCTTGACCGTTGTTGATATTTACTTATAATTTGTATTTTACTTTCTTTAATTTGATTTTTTAATATTAAAAGTTAAAACTAGGACCTAAATTTAATGATGTTTAGTAATGTACTTAGACCATAGGACCTCACATAAAGGAAGTAGAAATTGAGTTGTTTTCCATATTTTAATAAACTCAACAAGTTTTCAAGATTCTAGTATTGTGTGAAATAGAACAATGTCCAAGTTATTAAGATGAAAGGTTGCCACATACAAGAAATGCACATGTGTTGTTGTAGATGAGAAATCATCACGAATCCTTAAAGACGAAATAGTTTCTAACTCCAATTGATCATTATACCTAATCTATGCACACAACTCATATAGCTAACCCATACACTTAACATATGTACACAATTTATATACCTAAGTAGAAAATTCACACACATAATTGACACACTTACATATAAATACGTAGTCACACACCCACATAAGGGGTGAATTTACACATCCACATAAGGGGTGAACTCATACATAAGGGACACACTCATACATAAGGGACACACTCACACATAAAATACAGATGATGCACCCACACATAAGCATCACACTCACACACCTAACCCACACCTCCACATAAGTAGGGAATTGACACCTATGTGACGCACTAAAATGTACTCACACAATCATATGTGATGCACTCACACTCATGCATTACATGTGAGTGCAATCCCTATGTGTGTTTGAGTATTTTAGTTATCATATGAGAGACTCACCCACATAATGCTTGGGTGCATGAGTGCATCTCTTATGTATGTGATTTTAAGTGCATGAGTGTGCGATTTATGTGTGTGAGGGGCACACTACACATAAGCGATGATTAGGTGGGTGAATGCCACTTATGTGTGTGAGTGTGTTGTTTATGTGTGTATGAGTGCATCACTTATGTGGATGAGTGTGTCACATATGTGTAGAGTGTGAGTAATACACCCACACATAAAGTGACACACACACACAAGTGATGCACCCACATAAGTGATGCACCCACACACATAAGTGACTACCTCACACATAAGTAACACACTAACACTCCTAACCCACATAACCACACAAGTGATAAGCTCACTCATCGACACACACAGCTACATAAGAAATGCACTCACACAACTGCATAAGAAACACACTCACAAATCAGTGACACACCCACAAATAAGTGACATATCCATAGATATAAATGACACACCCACACATAAATGTTACACTCACACCTAAGTGACACAATAAAAACCATATAGGTACCATACTTAGACATAGGTGATACACTCATGCCCATTTGTTGCACATGAGTGTGGTGATTATGTGTGTATGATTGAGTCACTTATGTATATGTGAGTGTTTGGTTATGTGTTTGTGAGAGACATGGGCCACACATAATCAATGCTTAGCCATGCGAGTTCATGAGTGTTTTGCTTATGTTGAGTGTGTCCCTTAGGTGTGAGATAATTTCTTATGTGTGTGTAATTACGTTGCTTATATGTGGGAGACACACACCCACACATAAGTGACATACTCAAACATAACCCACACCCACATAAGACATATACTCACAAATATGTGACAACCACACATAAGTAATGCACCTTGTTGTAATCTAATGGATTACATAGTATAAGTAGTTACTAGTATTTCCATCCAATCAACCATATTATAGAAAAAAATAATATACATGAATGCATACATAGAAGGAGGAAAATGAGATAGAGTAATCATGGAACTAGCAACAAACAACCTTTATTATATATGATCAATCAACAACTAACCAGTACATCTCTGCTCCATGTCTATTTATACATTTACATCATATGAAGGTAGTTACAACTACCACAACTATCTTTCTCGGTTGATCAACTCGACTACCAAGTTGACTGCATTCCTTGTTCGACTTACTTAATACATTGGTTGACTCTTTAGCCTAGTTGACTAGTTGATTAGGTTCCTCCAACACCTCCCCCAACCCCAAAATATTCTTCGTCCCGAAGAAGGGAGGACATGGAAATTTAAAAAATATTACAAAAAAATAGTCAAGATGTCAATCATGAATTTTTTATTTGAATACTATTGGTTTTTGCTGACTTTGTTGTGGTCGCCAGCTAGTTCATTAAGCTACTATGAGAAAATAAGTTAAATCCTAGTCAATTCAATGCTACTACCAGGGCCGGAGGAGGAGGATCTTCCTTAGCTACATTTTTACAAAATTTTATACATGTGAGGAACAATATGCTACAGTCAGTTTTCATAGTCAAGTCAATCCTCAAGGGGCCCCTATTTTGCTATGATTTTCATTCTTTTCATTTTGTCCAAACAGTTCATCTTGTTCTTGATTGATGTATCCTTCACTACAAATAGGTTGGGATTTTATTTTTCTTACATGTGGTGAAATTTTCGATGGACATCCCAAATATTCTTAGTTGTCTTGGTAGCTTCCATCTGCACATTTCTCCCTCCTAAAACCATTCATTCTCTTGTGATTAAAATTATGCATCTACCTATTTCTTATGATTAAGCTACATCCCAAATGCATCCTAATTGTTGGCATCGAATATAGTATTCCATAGACCTTTGAGCTCCAAAATTAGTGCTTGTGTTACTTTCAGTCTCCTGTAGACATTGAAAAATTAAGTTGGTTAGTTATTCAAGACAATATTGACATTTGTTGCAGTAAGCCTTGTGTCATGTAGTTACTGCTTCATTTCTTCAAACTTTTGATATTCACTATTCAAGATTGCTCTAGTCTAGTTGGTTTTTATCTACCAGTTCTCAATCAATAGTTCATGTTGTCATCTAATCAAATTCGTTAGTAATTCTTACACGCAACTAACTAGGTCTTCAAGTAGTTTGGTTAGAGAAATCCATGATACTTTTGTTGCATCTGCTTTGCAAGCATTCCATGTTGTTTCCTCTATTTTTATTTGCTTCTACTTCTTGGTTAACCCACTCCATATTTTGTTCCTCCTTAATGATTGTTTTGTATAATTCTTGAATCTCAGAGTCTAAAGCATTTACCGGGTCACACATCACCACTACCTTCTCTTCCTATAGTCTAAAGGTCATGAAGACTTTTCCTTTACTTGCTTTCTCCTCTTCTCCTTTTCTTATTTATTTTGTTTTCTACCCCTTGTCAATTGTGTTTTTTTTTCCTAAAACCAACTATGTTGGGGTAGTTTCCTGCTGGGTAGTTTAGGTCTTCTTTGATGCTCCTTTTTGTTGATATGTTTTTGTTTCCTGTTATTGAGTTGACCCTATTGGTTGCTACTTTTCTATGGGTTTCTCTAGTGAATCATTCTTGTGTTCAATTTATTTATATGGTGAATTATGTTGTTGATATACTATAGACTTTTGCAGTAACCGGTGTTGTTGTTCAGTGGTTGATTTTTGTTGGTCGACCTGATCCTTAGTTTGTGCATCAATGTTGCCTTGGTATTTTTTATTACCATTATGCCTTGCATTCCATTTTGTTGATTGGTTGTGGTTGTGGTTTCTTGTATTATTAGCATGGTCGAGGGTGACGTCGTATATTTGGTGAGGTTGATGGGATCCTAAGTTGTTCACGTGTTCGATGTCCTTGGCTTGGTTAGCGCTTTGATGGTGATCTTGGGAACTGGGGTTTTATTTTTATGTTCTTATTTTTAAACCTTAGAAACTTCTTCAACCCTTTTCGATTGTCTCCTTTATAACTCGACCTAGATTTGTTTCTCAATTGTAATCTCATTTTTTAGGGCTTCCATTAATATCACCTTTACCCTTTCGACCATGTCTGCATACTCTTGGCCTACACTAGAATATAGCACCTGGTTCCTTTTCTTTATATGTTCCCTATTCATTTCGCTTTCCATCTTCCCACACTGTTAGGACCCATTTTTCGACTTGCTCCAACTTCTTCTTTACATGAGGTTCTTCAAAGTCAACCTCATCCATTCCTTGAATGAGGAATTCCATGTTATCCTTAGTTGACTAGTTGTCTGAGTCAACTTCAACTTGCTATGTGTTCTTGGTTGATTTCTTCTTGACTACTTTCTTCACCAACAACTTTGTCTAAGTTGCTACATCTCTAAAAAATGGTGTGGTAATAGTGCAGCTTCATTTTCCTCCAATTATCCATTTATAGGGTTGTAATTATCTATTTTGGGACCCCTGTAGCTGCCTTTGGGATCAAGTAGATGGTATTTTATTGTCTTGAAAATTTTGTAAAAATCTCTTCAACTTTTGGATAATAGTCAAGCTCCTTAGGCTCTCCTCTGGCTCCCTACACATAACACACTTTTGTGAAGTCAAGGGCTAGTTAAACATGTGTTAGTGGTGGAAAATTTATTCTCATGTTTTGTGGAACTCTCCATCTATGGCATGCAAAATTCAACATTTCCACCCATTTAGAAAACATATAATGCAGTGTAAGGTCATTAATTTTTCCCTTCCAACTTGAGGAAAACCATTGAAAGTTACACATTGTCAGTGTGTTGGGTAATGTAAAGGTAACCTTGTCGACCAGACAAACTTTTGACATGGAAACCCATATTAATGGTGACATGTATATTATTTCCTTGCTTGTCTCTCCACACTCTTCACAATTATTTTTTAGAATATTTATGATGTGCTCTTCCTAGTAATACATTGTTCCTTCCTTGATTATGTTTCCAATCACCTCAAACATGATTAATACTACATTATATGCTTGACCAGAGCTAGTAAAGACAAGGGAAAATATAATATAGGTTTGTTTTACTTGATCCTTCTTCACCTGACTAATGATGAGGTCCTTCAAATTCTTTGTGTTTATACCCCCAATGAACTTATGAATCCATTCGAGGGGGTTAGTCATCTTTGGGATTCTTTCTCCACATGTGGAAACCTCATGATTCATTGAATCAATTATGTGGTGATTTATCTAGCTCATCCAACCATATTTTACCCTTGTGGTACCAACTCACAATGAACTTTGTTGCTTCCTCCAATTCGTTGAATTTGTATATCTGAGGGGTTGTCAAGTATGACCAAATCTTCACCTTCTCCGAAATTAGGGTCTCATCCCTCCATATTCCTATGACTACCACTCGTTTCTTGTAATTCTGCCAATGTTTCTCCTAGTGGATTTCATCCATTTTGGGTCATGGAATTCTATCCATCCTTGCATCTAATTTTGTTGTGGGATTCTTGTTATGACTCTTCTTTATCCTTGGTTCAAGTGTCTTTGACCTAGGTGTCATTAATGTAGGTGGAAATACCGCCCTCATATTTGGTGCCATGATCTTAGTTGTGTTGATTGCATGAACTTGACTTTGCTCTATTATCTATTCTTGTTGTGTGAAGCTTAATCTTTTTCACTTCTTCACTTTTGGTTGTTTTGATGTCTTCTCCTTATCTATTTATAGTCAATTATGTCAGTTCAATGCATTGATCACTCAAGTGGTGGTTAAATTGTTGGTGTGATTCCTTAAAATAATTGATTAAGTACATTCCATGTGGTTGACTTTGGTTTCTTGTGAGGTCAGTCAATTCTTGATTGACTTTTTCTCTATGGTCAGTCACCTTTTTTGAATTTCTCCCTCTTTCTACGAACCATTTTTTTGGTTTCAAATCAGATTCCCAATCATTCATCTTCCTTAATTATTTAGTATATTGATGTTCGACTAGGATATGTAATTGTCTTGGATGATTCTTTCCTTCTATCGTAATTTTCTTCTATTGCAAATTGTTTGTGAAAATTTGTCAACAAGAACACTTATTGCACAGAAGGACATAATATCCCCACCCATTCTATTGAGGATATTACAATATGCAAGAACGTGATCTTACCTCTGTTTGTTGGAATCAAGATAGTTGGCACAGGTCTATTTGTTCACATTATTCATACACAAAATTCGGTGAGGTATGTATGTGCATTTCTAGTGGTTTGCCTAGTTTTCAATAGATGTAGATCCTTGTTTGTTAAGATATTCTCTTTTGCATGCAATGTGTATCTAGTGACACAATGATTCTTCCTTTAATTTTTGTATGGATAGACACAATGGTAGATACCTTTTTTTTCTTTTCTTTTTTTCTTTAGTATGTGTATCATGCCAATTTAGAATCCTAGGTTTTATTTTGGAGCGGTTGTACATATCCGACAATTGTTCTTTAGTTGTTTTCAAATGGTATGGACATGTTGCAGATGCATTGAGAAGGAAACTCCAAAGTGGATGCAATCAATTGGAGTACTTAGTGCTTGTTCATAATAAAATTTTGCAAGGATATGGATGTTCCACATAGGAACTATGTTAAAGGTAATAATCAAATTGATGATTATAATTTATGTATAAGTATGTAATCAACATGTAGGATCTTATTTGGATGTTATCATTGGTAGTTTTAAATAGATTAAATCTATATCTGGAATGAATAATTTGACACAGATTCTTGATTTAGAATGACTCGTATGGCTTCCTTCTTATTATATATAGTGATGCCAATATATTACAATAGCTAAGTAGATATAACTAGTGTTTTATGTGTGTTTAACACCTTTCTTTTTTCCGTGAAGTTAAATCATTACATCCATGGAATCTACAACATGTATGGAACTAGCTAGCCTTCACAGACATTCCTTTTGAAGATGGAAACCAAACCATATATAGTTGATTCCCTATTAAAAGTAGGATTAAAACCACCTAAGGGTCAACTACTTATTAAGGAGGCAATGGTAGCCATTGTTACTTCTATATCCAAGATAACTAGATTTTGTTTTTCTACAGATAATGTGGTTGGTCTATAAGACTTTTGTCAACGTTTTCATAATTTTAATATGTCTTACTGTGGAATTTTCTCAACCTATTGAGGCGCTTAGGATTTCATATATGGTATTTCATGGAAGGCATGTTTAGTTTAGGATATATTTTTGAATGATTTCAATATGATTGTATCTAGAAGACCTATTTAAATTGATATGGACAATATCAAATATTTGTAATGAGCCACATACACTTGAAGATTTTGTTTTTATTTTATACTAGAGTAAAAGATTTTTCCTTGGAAAAACATTATAGATTTCTTGAACAACACCATTAAACATTCTAACACAAACATCTTCATACTCCTGAATTTCATGATACATTTTATCTCCAAAATGATCATTTTTGTCCTCATCTATTTTAATTGGAAATACTAACCATTTTTATTACCTATTGTATACATTAAAGTCTCCAAAATCAATAATCCAAGTGTTATAGTAATTCATCTTAACTACAAGAAGATTTAATATGAAAAAAAAAATTCAAAAATTCCATGTCTTCATCTTCAACAATTTTACATTGTTGTTTATTTGTTTTGCATTCATTAATTTTACATTGTTGGTTATTTGTTTTTCATTCATGATAAAAAACAATTGTCCCTTATTCAAAAAAAAAATGCTCCCTTAGAAATTATAAATTGTACTTGAATTTTTATTGGTTATTTGTTTTTCATTCATGATAAAAAACAATTGTCCCTTATTCAAAAAAAAAAATGCTCCCTTAGAAATTATAAATTGTAATTGATTTTTTACGTTTTCTTTATTATTAAAGATGTGTTATATTATTTTCATGTAGTGAAGGCATGAATGATAATATTTGGGTTATACACTCATCCATGAGAGTTAGTGAGTGTTTAGGGTAGCAACCTAAATTTAAAAAAAAAAAAAAAATCACTTTTACATCAATTTTATTGAACTGCTAAGGGATTTCTTTAAGATGTTATATGATTGAATTTTCAATATAATGATGCAAACATCCTTATAAAATGGTGGACATTGGTTGTCCACCGTTTATATAATTTAAAAATTTATTGTTTCAAGAAAAATGAAATTTAGATAAATTTGTTTACACAAGAGTTTATAATTTTGAAGGACAACTTTTAACATGATTTTGTTATTTCTCTTCATTATGTGGCACCAAACAAAAATAATTTTCATTGAAGGAGAAATCAACATTTATCTATTTTGAAGTACTAAAATGAAAATCCATTGAAGAACCATCATTCCATCTTGTAATCAAATATAAGAAGGGAACAACCAACAACCATCATTCCATCTTTTCAACAAATATAAGAAGGGAACAACCAACAACCATCATTCCATATTGTCAACAAATATAAGAAGAGAACAACTTAAAATAGTTATCTTTCAACTACCTTGTTGGTAGAAGGTGTTAGCACAAGTTTTTGATAAAATGGTGTTTTTACCCTTAGGAAATAACCCCTTGGTAAAAAATGCAGGAAAGGGGTCTTAGCACGACCCACATTTGGTTTTTATCCTAATTTTTTTATGACTTGACATTTTTGGCGCGTTGTGCTAAGGAGTGCGCAGATCTCAACGGTTGAGC
>JASDQU010206610.1:2310-12718 GCA_032191745.1 Picea mariana
GTTTGAAGGCAACTTCGTCGGCATAGGAGGCCAATGCGGATCGTGACAAATAGGGTCATTCAACAACCTTGTCAAGTCTGGCAAATGCAAAGTTTCCAGGAAGGGTAGTTTGGGTTGTTGGTGATAACCTGGGAAAAAGGGGCCTGGATTTTGACTGGCACCAGGTTGCCAGGAAAAGTTCAGCTGCTAGCTTGGGTTCTAGTAAAAACCATGGCCATGGTCGGCATATGGATTTTGTGTGTGAAGAGACATCATCGGCTGATTTCCAAAATAGGACATAGATGGTTGGGCATGCATTACATTCGAAGGACTTTGGGAAGGGTTGCCCCATGTCAATCCCGTGGGGATAGGCATAGTGCTTTGTCCCAGGTTCCATTGATTGTGAAAATAATTACCCCAAATCAGCATTCCTAATGATGGAACTGATCCCTGCCAAGAATTCCAAGGCCCTAATGTGGAAGATGTGCCTGGGTGTGCCCCTTGTGCAGAAATAGTACACTACATAGGAATAGGTTGTCTGAAACCGGGGTTGCCCCCAGTTGGGAAAGTAGCTAACGAGAAGGCGTTGTTACCAAATGCACCGAACAAAGAAAATGGTGTTGAACCTACTAGCATATTATGCGAAGGTGGTCCTGACCCCCCGCTCCAAATAAACTATGGTGTGCAGGTGGCCCGGCGGATTGCTAATGCATGCAACCAAGTGAAGGGGATGAAGGAGGTATATGTCCTCCCCCATAAGGGAAAGCATTAAAAGGAGAAAGAGTGCCCCCCATGTGTCCTTGCGGAGGATCATTAAAGCTCCCTGCCCCTAGACCTGAAGTCTGTGAAGTGGAGTAGGAAAGTACAGGACTTGTACTTGAACTAGGCATCTCGTATGAGTACGGAGGGCCTGTCGCACTTGGTGTGAAAGGGGTTGTGGCCGCTGCCAGAGACAGGATCGGACCACTGTGCGATGTAGAGGCGATCGAGACCATGGTGGCTCAGACCAGTGATGGTGGGTTAGAAGGTGGAAACTCTCCTGTGGTGACAACTGTAGTGGGAATTGAAGAATTACCAGAAGGAGTAACAACATTTGTTTCCATTGTTGCGTGCGACACTATCTGGCACTCATAAGGATGAATCAGTACGATGGTGGGTGCCAAAATATCAGTGGTGGAGGTTTCAACCAAACCAAAATATTTCGCTCCAAGGTCTAAAACGGTTGATTCCTCTGGATGTTGGTCGGGCATAATTTCTTGTGACCTGGTCGCTTCAAAAGACCCTTGTTGGTCTAGTTTTCGCTTTAGTGGTGGCGGGGGTGGCTCCAGTGTAACCGGAAGTAGGCCAAGAAGCCTTCGTGACCAGTGGAACTTGTGATCCTCCACTGTGTGAGAAGATCAAAGACACTCTAGGGCATTCTAGTCGTTCAAAAACAACACACACTGAAAAAGTCCCTATAGGATAAGACAGGCAAACACTAAATTAATTGGAAGAGTAGTTACAACAACCAACACTAGATAAACTTACCAGTGCAAGTGCAACTCGAAAATGGAAGCACCCTCTAGGTATACTCTGCAAAGCATGGCCCGATGTCTATCCTAGGTACCGCGGTATACCCCCGCAGTCACCTGTGTATGTCCCTAAAAAAGATAGGCAACTAGGTTTCCAGCGCGCGAACAGTCACTAGGTGGGTACACTCGAAAGTCGGGTAGACCATAATGAGCAGGGTATAGAGCCTGAAACCTGTCAAGGGTATTGAGAGAAAATGGTCCAAAAGACAACTGAGGACCTTGAACAGATTCGAGACCCACGAAGCTCCGTGGCAAATGAAATTGACGAAATCCCAAGACAAGCCCTCTATATGTGTTCTCCACTACGATTGGTCCAGCTTTGGAGGGGTTATCTCTACTACCTTTCCACATGCAACCTCGTGTTTATCCCCTGTGTTAGAGGGGGGTCTTGGATAAACTTCACGATACTGGACTTGGACACTCCCTAACTCAGACTCCAATGTTTGATTTTAATGGCCTTGAAGAGTTTCCTCTCCAACCTAATCCAAGGTCCTAATCCTGAACTAGTTGGTTAACCCTACAAACATAAAATTCTAATGAATTTTATATTTAGCGTTAATTTTATGGCTTGTCTTATGTCAAGGGGTATGAAAGTGAAACTAGTGATGTTTGAAATACGAAAGTAAAAATAAACAGAAAGTTGGAAACAAAAACCTTCACTTAACGCAAATTTTCAACAACTTTTCAATTTTTTTTTTTTTTTAATTTTCTAAGATCTTTTGAATCAACAAACTTAAAGGAGGATTTCACTTGACTACAAGCTACTTATGACCTAAGAAAACAGTCAAGAACTTATGAAAGCAAAGACTTTTCCCTGGTTACTAATGCAAAACAACACTTTTCAACCAAACAAAGAAAATGAAAGATTTTTTTTTTTTATTTGAATGCTCACAAAGAAAAAAAGAAAAATATCAACAAGTCAAAAACCAAGAAAAAAAAATTGGCCTAATCGCAGATCGCAAAGAATCACTTCAAGAAATCACACATTAGCAACTTAAAAAAGGACTCTCGCACTTTTCTAAAAACCCTAAAGAAAATTTTGATGAAAACTTTTAAATGAAAAAAGAAAGTTATGGCTGAGATCAAACCTAAGCTACTAACTACTAGGACAGATATTCAAAAACCTGAGAGGTATAACTCTTGTCAAGGGAAAGGTTGATTGCCTCACCCTCAACAAAAACTATCCTGCACAAGCACACTACTAACAATTCAACAGCAAGCGTGTACACACGAGCTGTGTAGAGCCAGAGGGCGCGTACACGTGTGATGGCCTTATACAGGTCACGTGTATCTCTAAAACTCTGAAACAAATAAAAACAGACAATCCAAACCAGGAAGAGACCACTGATATTGAGAACTAGAATCTCTTGAAGGCTTAGACACTTTTTTTTTTTTAAACAGAAAAAAGAAAACAATGTAAGGAAAAAATTTGTAAAACAAACCAATCTAAGATGAACCCTAAGCTATAGACTCTAAACAAACAATACTAGAAAGAGTTCCAGAAAATCCCTGAGAATGACTGATTTTGACAGGGAAGAGGATGACTGCCTTAAAAAAATTTTGGAATCACACACTCTACTGTTACTTCTTCAGGTAGCGTTTACATGTGGGCTATAAGAAAGTAAGGCGTGGGTACATGCACGCAGGCCTTATTGTACCTTTGTGCGTCTCGAAAAAATTATAGTCGAGCAAAGAAATAGAGATAGCTAGTATGGAAGACCAGAATCTCTGTCATCTCAAACTTTGCAGAAACTTCAAAGAACAGGAGAGAAAACCAGTCTTTTAAAAATACCCAAAAATATTCCCAGGAACCCTAGAGACTTCCCCAGTATGGTCGTCAATTTTGTTGTGGTGGGAAATCCCCCTACGGACTAGCACTTAGGGTTATATTATGCATGCAGATAAGACCGAAAGAATCCTACTTTCTACCGTTGTCCCAAACCTAATCCCCATTTCTTTTAAGCAAATACATGGTTAAACGAACATACCTTGTTCTAGATGTTCGATGTCGATCCTTCTTCACACTTTATTGCTTTCTAGCAGCTATCCTCCCAAGACTGAACTGCGTACAAAACAAGCAATAAACTCTACATGCATTTGTTCTACAGATTAATGGGTTAGAGATTCAAACATATATTCACTAAACTATGAAGAACTCATATAGTGGGATGGGAAAAGCATTTCTTTATTATTAACTTTAATGAATGAACTTACAATGTCAAGACCGGCCACAGCTCTGCGAACCTGATCCTGGGCTCCTCTTCAAATGTCCTCCAACTTCTTTGCTTTGTATCTATCTTTGCACAAGGATGGCTAAAGGGTTGGGACAATGGGAATGTGCAATTGGGTAGAGTTTCTTTACTCTTATTCTCCTCCTCCAAAGAGGACCCCTAACCCTTCTTTTAAATGCTAGAAGAAGCTACATATTTGGATGAACCCTCGGCCATGCATGGCCGGAAGATTCAGTTAACTCACCCAAAGTTGTGTGTTCCATCGACAACTTTTCTTTTTTGGTGCTTTTGTAGGTACACGCGGCCTGTTTTAGGTCATCTAGCGTGTACACACATGCAATAATGGAGTAGGGCGCATGGGCCCTTATAAAAGAGGTTTTTTAAAGAGTTGTTCAGCAGTGCTTTGACAAAGAAGGGATCTGAGATGGCCTGATGCCAGGTAGGCATGTATGGTGAAAATTAGGGTTATAACACATATGTCTACGATTGTTTCAGAAATTTGAGGTTAAAATAAGTACGAAATGATGGGCTAGTGATCCAAAAGGGATCTAGAGAAGACTAAGGACAACTCAGAATTCGCAGAAGTAACTAAGGAAGCTCAAAATGGCCTTAGTAGACGGAGAAAGGGAAAAAATTTAAAGTCCCCAAAACTCGACAACATTTGCATCATCATGAAGAGCGTGTTGTAATATTTCCAACGACGTAAATGGATCGTCAAACAGAGTTACATATCAAAATATATTCGTTGTCAACCTAGCCCAGTCAGCAGGGATGAGTCAGAATCTGTACTGCTGACGTCAACATCAGTATGGATGACGTCAACATCCGTATATTGTACATGGAACATGTAGAGGGTGGCATGTGTCATGGTGACATCAACATGATGTCATCATGGTGATGTGGCATCACTAGAGGCTGCCACATGTCACTCGTTTTCATCATTTTGGGTCAACATGTGGACAAATGAGGAAGTGCCACATGGCAGACCGTACGAGACATGGCAGGATGATGTGGCAGGTTGACTATGCAAGTGGATGGTGTGGCCCAATGGTTGGATGCCACATGGCCGAGTCATGGGATACCATGTGGTAGTAGTCGGGTAAATTCTCAATGAGGGCCCGAAACCGAATTTTCAAAAATAAAAAAGGCCCACCAAATCTGGTGGAGGTCCTGCCAAATTTGTTGGCCAAACTTCTGATTCCAACAAATATAAACAACAAATCCAAACTTGGTGGTAGTTCCAAACCACATATATATTTTTATAACTATAAGCCCAAAAGGGGAGGTGTGCGGGCTCGACCCCAAGACCTCCCCCTATCCAAACACCTTACAATAGCCTCTGCCAACCGTTGGGCCAATGGGCTCTATTGGTCAATCCACCCAGCATTTAATTTAAATGTTGAAGTTTTCCCACAGACGAAGGAGGGTGCTCAACCTTATGCTAGGCATGTGTTTCGAGACAAAGTACAATGAATTAATTGCAAGGCATAGGCACAAAAACCAAGACGATATTTCTTAAGGGACTAGGAGTGCCAGAGTCAGATTGAGGTGTGGAGATAGACATTTTTGGGTAATTTGACAACATGAATTCAATGGTGTTGTCTTTTTTTCTGATTTGAACAAAGGTTCTACAACTTAATTCTAGAATGAGATATACTTATGTATTAAGACAAATTATTTTGCTAAGTTAATAAAAAGGCCTACCCATTTGAGAGCAAGACCCAGAGATGTAGTCCACCAAGGATGAACTCTGTTATCAAGTTTTTGTGTTCATATTTGATTCTTATGTCTCTTCATTATTGATCTTTTCCTTCTTTATGGTGTACTTTAATTTATTCTCATTTAATACAATTCTTTATAAGTCACTTCGACGAAAATATCTTGGATCATGTTGGTATCAGAGTAGTCATCTTTGACTTGAATTGTTGATTTTGAATGCTTACTAGGGCCAAGCATAAGCAGGGTGAAGGAACTCTTAAGAATTTCAATCCTGAAGTTGGTCATGCATCTCGAAGGAAGAAAATGGTAAAAGAAGACAAGCGTGATGAACAGGAGAAAAACTTCCATATGGTCTTTTATCACATGTCAGAAATGGTAGAGTGAATGTATGGAAGAAGAAAGGGAAGAAAAAGGAAGAACAAGCTAATGATAATGCTTCAGTAAATCAAGGGGTTGGAGGAGACCCTCCTGAGCCTCCATATTCACCATCAAGTTCTAGCTCTTCTTCCTCTAAGCATTCTCATCATTCTAGCCATAAAGCTTCTTTTAAGAAACCATTATTAAAGCTTGATGTGAAATTTGCTTTACCTATGTTTAATGGAGATGATAATCCCGAAAATCTAGATAATTGGATCTGACAGGTTGAAGTATATTGTCATGTTCAACAGATTGATGAAGAGGAAGTTAAAGTGCAATTGGATTCTCTTCGATTAGAAGGCACCTCTCTCGTATGGTGGGAGAGAAAACTTCATGACATAAGTAAGTGTGGTAGTCTTCTTTCAACATGGTCGAAATTTAAATCAGAAATAAGGAAGCAATTTTATCCATTGGGTTATTTACATAAAGCAATGATGGAATGGAAAGCTTTAAGACAAAGTAAAGGTCAAATTGTACAAAGTTTCACGGAAGAATTTAGGAAGAGAGCTCTTGCATTAAACATTCACTTGGATTCTTATCAAACTTTAATGAAGTATATTGGCACACTTCACAGTTATATTCATCATACTTTGCTATTGTTTAACCCCACTAGTCTTGATGAAGTTTGTGTGCAAGCCACTCACCTTGAGAACATGGGAAAGCATGTTCAAGAAGGTCCCTCAAAGAAACCTTCCAATCTCCCACATAAGCAGTTTAAGAAGTTTAAAAGGAAGGAAAAAAAGACCGCCACTGTAAAGAGATAAGAAGGAAAACCATATTGCACTCATTCCAAGAAAAATGGTCACGATGATGAACATTGTTGAAAACTACATCCGAAGAAGAGACCGAAATAGTTTGGTGGAAAGGGGAATACAAAGACCGTTTCTACATTACAATAAGATCTTGGTTCTAATTCAGGAGACAAAGGAAAGATCACAGTGGTTGGAGTACAAGGTAAAGATTCCCTTCATTCTAGTTCAAATTCCAATAATGAATCTCATGATGATGAAAGAAAGAGGAATGAATTATTTCATATAAGATTTGTATCTAAACACATTAATATAGATACATTGTTTGGTCTGGGTTCCCAAGTAAACTTGATATCTGAAGCACTTGTCAAAAAGATGGGTCTTGAAACTAAACCACATCCAAAGCCTTATCCTCTTGGTTGGGTATGTGATAAAGAAAAACTTAATGTCACCAAGCAATGTAGGGTGAGATTTTCTATTGCTTCAAAGTTGATTGATGAAGTGGATTTGGATGTTGTATCACTTGATATATGTGACATAGTGTTGGGGAGTCCTTATCTTTATGATAGAAAAGCAGTCTTCTTTCATCATGAGAACAAATGTCACCTTACTAAGGGGGGATTGTAATATATTGTTAGATCCCACAGCATGAGGGTAAACACAACACTTGTTAGGGTAGGAAAAATGAAGAGACTCATAAACACTAATAAGATATATGTACTCATGGTCGTAAGGGAGAAAGATGTCGGAACATCCAACTCTTTCCAAGGATGTGATCATTCTCATAAGAAATAATTAATTGATATTGTTTCTAAGTATGATGATATTTTCTAGGAACCAGATGGATTACCTCCTAAGAGGGAAATCGAACATGAAATACATCTTCAACGGGATTCTCCTCTTCCTAAAGTGGGCATGTGCAGGATGTCAGTTGTAGAGATGACAGAGATCAAGAAGAGGGTACAAGGCTTGTTGGATCAAGGGGTCATCATGCCCATCTCATCTCCTTGTGGTTCTCCGATTGTGATGGTGCCAAAGAAGGATGGCACATGGTGAATGTTTGTCGATTACCGGGCCCTAAATAAAATCATGGTTAAAAATCGATACCCTCTTCCTCATATAGATGATTTACTTGATCAGTTAAAGAATCTTGTTATTTCACTAAGTTGGATTTGTGCAGTGGATACCATTAGATCAAGGTTACAGAATAGGATGCATGGAATATTTCCTTTAAAACCAAACAGGGATTGTTTGAGTGGTTAGTTATTTCGTTTGGGCTTTGTAATTCTCCGACAACTTTCATGTGTGTGATGAATGATGTATTCTGGCCATTTCTAGATGATTTTGCAATTGTATATTTAGATGAAAGTCTTAGATTTAGCGGGACTTGGGATGAACATGTAAGGCATGTAAAGCAAGTATTGGATACTTTGCAAAGGGAAAAGTTGTATGTAAAATTGTCCAAATGTGAATTTGGTAAGACTGCACTTGTGTACTTAGGTCATATTTGTTGACGATTAAAATCTCAACGATGAATTATGTCCTCAAAATATTGCTAAAGCCCTATTATTTAACTAAGCTAATAATACAATACTAGTAGGTGGGCCCCCTTGTATACTAAAGGCGCAAGGATAGACATATCACACTTTTTTCTGTTGTTTTGATGCTTCTTACATAGTCCTACATGTTGATAATGCATTCTTGGTTTCATTTCGACATAGTAACGGGTGGATGATACATTTTATGGGATGCTTATGCAATTCAAAGAATTTTTTTGTTATGAAGGGCATGTATTTACAGTTTCTATGATTGTGATCGATTACCTAGCCACTGTTAAATTTTTAATAAAATAAAGTACCTAGGCAAGTGTTTCTCATCCCTAGGCACCTAAGGGATGAGAAAGTGCCTAATGTGAGCCCTAGTCATTTAATTTGTGAGATGAAAATTAAAAGGTGACTTTATGACTTTAGTGAGGGTGAATGAAGAAACTTTTAATCTCATCCACTCATCTAATCTAATCTCATCCATTGGATTAGAAAACTCCTCACCTACCTCATGAGGTCAATTAGGGTTGGAGGGCACACCCATTGTTGGGTTGTTGATTCATTGTTGAGAGAGCAAGAGAGAGAGCATTTTCGAGTTTGAGAGGAAGCCATTTTTGCAAAGCTAGGGCATGCATCCCAAGGCTGCTATCTAGCACAAAAATCGAGGCAACAAGTACAGCATTGAATGCAGATCGCACTGTATGGATAGAGAAGGTCGTACAGCAAGCAAGGAAAGCACAGAAATCGAGGCAAGGTATAGTCCAAGCAGAGGTTGTACTATATAGATTTTTTTAATTCCATACAGCAAGAAAAAAAAAGGCACGAAAACCGAGGTAGAAAGTATAGTCCGTACTGTATGGATTCTGTACAGTCCGTATGGTCCATATGAATTTATTCAGTCATAGAAATTGAGGAGAATGTGTTGTTCTATTTTTGGAAGTTTTGGCAGTTTCCCAAGGCAGTCATACAACATTTATTGCATTGTTTTGGGTTGAGTCAGTTGGCATAGATTTCAAGGTGACCGTACAGCATTTTGGAGGCACAGAAGTCAAGGAACAGACCTGTAATTAATTGCAGAAAAATTTGGGAAGAGTTTTGTGGAGTTTCACTCATTTTCTAGTGTGAAGACTTGGCACAGTTATCGAGATAAGTTTGTCATTTAAATTTTTGAAGATGAACATGTTGTAACATAATTCTCTGAAGCTACTAAATAATAAAAATCTCCCTCTCTCACTGTTTTTCCCCTTGTGGGTTTTTCCAGGATCAACGTTAGACCAAAAATATCTGTACCAATATTTTCTGAGTTTTATGTGTTGCTGATATTTTATTTTTGTGTTATAAATGATGTTCAGAATCCTTATGTTTCAGTTCTAAAATTAATTTTTTGTTGTGTATTTAATTGTTGATATAAAACTAGGTTAGGGCATTAAACATTGGCTGAAAAATCAGCAAGACTGAAACTGGGTTGGGGCCTGAAAATTTACATAGTATCAGAGCTGAGTTGAAAAGAAGCTGAGATTTCAGCAATCAGAAAGTTGGGACAGTAGTCACTTCATAGGGCATATTTTTGAATTTATTATTTTCAGCAAAAAAGGGTCAATGGCTACAGGTTTGAGAGTTGAGAACAGACTTGATGGGGCAACAAATTTTGGTGCTTGGAAGAAGAGGATGATCTTTCTTTTGCAAGAAAATGAGTTGTGGGACATTGTGGAAAATACCACAACTCATCCTATTGTGATACCTACTGATGCTACTCTTCTTGCAGCTTACACCAAGAAGAGTATCAAGGATAAGAGGATTATTCTTCATGCCATCAAGGACCATTTGATTCCTCACTTGACGGGGAAGGAAAATTCCTATGAGATGTGAGAGTGTTTGACTAAATTGTACTAGAGTACTAATGAGAACCGGAAAATGGTTTTGAGGGAAAAACTAAAGAGCATAAAAATGAACAAGGCTGAAAATGTGGTCACATACCTTACTAGATTGACACAAGTGAGGGATGAGCTTGGATCTGTGGGGAAAGCCATAGTTGACAGTGAGCTTGTGAGAATAGCGTTGAATGGAGTTTCCAAACAATGGGTTGTTTTTGTGGAGAGAATTGTTGCTAGGGAGAAGCGTCTTTGGGATGAATTTGTTCAAGAGGAGACCTGGAGAGGTTATGTACATGGCAGTTCATCTACAGGTCATGAGGAGGA
>JASDQU010206611.1:23936-37638 GCA_032191745.1 Picea mariana
CATGCTTCAACTATGAGGGGTTTGCAGATCCAAACTCTCATTGTTTCTGCTTAAATTTATTCTCGATTTTAACAACGTATCTATAACCCGTGCCAAATGAGGTGATGTCCACGAAATCCATTTCTCTTTAAATGTATCTATGAAAAATGTCACGGTATTTTAGCACTAGATGACGCTCAGAGTCTTTGATACCCAATTTGGTGCTTGGTGAAATCTGGTACTATCTGATCCCTTTCTTGACATAGGGTGGTCAATCTGGTGTACTGGTTCTCGTAGATTCCAATAGGGTAGCATTGTTCTTTAATGGCATCCCAGAAGGAATCCCATCTAGAGGCCACCACAAACATTGTATATTCCTCCACAACCCTTTGCTCAGAGTAAGTATCCCACCAGTATTTAACATGGGGAACAACCTTGAGGAGTGAAAAAGTGATATTTTCCCTATCGCAAAAATTGTGGATTGAAAAATATCCTTCGAGCAGATTCAACCATTTATCTACGACCTTCACATCTATCAGTCCTTCAAATAATGGAATATAAAAATTACCTGCAACTTGAAGGGGGTTTCATGACCATTTGATGAAGATGCTTCTCATATGGGTAGTCGTCTAAGGATTTGCACAAAGTTGTCTATTATTTCATTCCTTTGTCGCATGAGGGATTACTCGAGCAACATTTTAATAGGATGTCCTTCTCCATCATCTTCCTTTTTGTCCCCCATGGGTTTTTGTCAAGCTCTGTGCAACTGGTCTTATAATGGATCGATTGGTTTGAGTCCCAACTTCTTTTACCCAAATCTTGTTGGGGACATGCACGAAGAAAAATAAATGAAGACGACATCTCTCTGATACCACTGATCCGGATTTAAGAGTGGAGTGAACTGATTAATAGATTGAATACAATAAACATAGAGATATGAAGAATAACACAATTATCTATTGAACAATATCTTCGATTAAATAATGAAATACGCTAAAACTGTCAAATTGCATAACCGAAACACTTGCTCGAATGGTGGTAGCTATCTCTGAGACGAGATGTGGCTACTACGTGCATCCATCTGAGTAGAATGGATTACAATGAGGCTCCAAATTCCTTTTTGATATTATTCATGAATGCCAAAGCCCTAGACATTGAAAAACCTAACCCTAGAAGGTGAAATGTCAAAAGTCACGTGGGCCCTATGGGTAAGTTGGTGTAATTTGGTACCTCAACTTCTAAGGGTCGTAATGTTTGCATATGACCTCCGTTTTAGGCGCGTGATAGTCCATTAGAAAGGTCTTTCAAAGAACTGCGCGTTATGTCATCAAATTCTAACTCTGTCTATTGTTTGATTATGGTGAGCTGAAAAAACAACGTTTAGGGCCCTAAAATGGACCTAGAAGTACAACAACATGTGATGACATGAAAACATACAAAATAATCTAGTTGGACTAGGTGAGAGGCCACCCGTATCCACCTAGAGGATGTGTGGGGCTTCAGACATCCCGAGAAGTGTAGAACTCACAATTACAAAGTAATACATAAGAATGTGTTGAACAAAAAATGGACACAAGGAGCCAGTTGGAATAGGTGGGTGGCCACCAATATCCACCTGGATCATGTATGTTGGGTTAACCTTGACTCGGTGAAATAGTTGATGAGTTAAATTTATTTTTTTATGTCAAAGAAGGTGATTTTTCGGATCCATGTTTTTTGGGTATCTTGTGGTATTGTGTCCATGGATTGCATGTCATGAAGCCTATAAAAGGCTTGGCGAACTCCATTTTAAATGGGCCTAGAGGTAATCTGTGAAGGTGTACTTCATCGAATTTGGTCAAAGTTATTCGAATGCAAAGTTCAAGGTGGAGTAGTATGTCCAGGTTAGAAAGGTGGGTCTATAGAATGGACAATATCTTGACAGGTGAATCAAGTGTTTGAGAATATATGATGAAGGTAGGTCCATATCCATGGAACTTCGAAAGTATTGCAAGGAAGCTCGGATCGAATAGGCATGTTTAGTAATGTGAAGTTGCAACAATAGTTGTGGATAGAAGCGGTTGTGCTATATCGTAACTCGATCACCATCGGTTGCGAAAGACAGGAAGATTTAGGAAGAGGTATGAACATGTCATCTAATAATTACTCAAATGTGAAATTATTTGGTTGTGCTGACTATTTTTTTATCAACAGTCTAAATAGGACCCAAATCAAATAGGTAGATCTTTGATATGGTTATGATGTTAAGGGATGTAGACTGTGGGATCCTACTACCAACAGAATAATCATGGACAAAGATACAGTGTTTGATGAATCTCCTTTTATAAAATCAATGTAGTAAAAGATGAAAGGTTCAGAGTATGACTAGTAGTAGAAGGGTATTTGGAAGGTATTGATTTCCATTAAAGTTTCTCACCAATTGTTAAAAGTTTGTGTCTATTCATGTTGTGTTAACACTAGTTGTGTTAGTACAACTAGATGTTAAAACTGTTTTACATAGAGTTTTTTGGATAAGGCGATGTATTTGGAACAATTAGAACGGTTAGTTCAGAATTTCAACAGAAGATTTGTTGGAAAACTCAAGAATCATTGTATGGCCTGAAGCATGCCATGCAAATGGTACAAGATGTTTGATTCATTCATGGTGAGTCAAATTTTACAAGAAGTAAGTATAACCATTGTGTTTATGGTATATTCATTATCTTGGTGTTATATGTTATTCTTGTTGCAAGAAAAAGCATGGTTGAGGTCAACATGTTGGCTCAATTGGTTAGGAAGTTGTTATGAAGGATCTGAGAGTAGCAAAATAAATCTTGGGCATGGAAATATAGAGACATAGGAAACATGGTAATCTTGGTTATCACAAAAGAAGTATGTGGTGAAGTTACTCAGGAAATTAGTTTGAATAATGTGAAACTGGTAAAATCCCTTTGGATTTCCATTGTAAGTTCTCTTCAGGTTTATGTCCTCACTGATGAAGAAGAAAAGGGTTGTATGTCTCAAGTATTATAGGCTAGTAGGAAGTTTGATGATTGTGATGAGAAATGGTTACAATTTCACATGCATGTCAGTAGAAACATGGAAAAACCAGGTGAAGAGCATGGAAATGGGTGCTTCAAACACATAAGAACAAGTATCACCTACAGTGGTTGGAGTGATTTAGTCTTTGTTTATGATTCATGAGAATTGGATSAGAGGAGATCTACCTCAGGTTATGTCTTGAAAGAATGCAAGGATCTATTGGATAAGTTTGGATAGGTACATGATGTGGTGTTMTGTGGTGGTCAAATTGTTGTGCATTTGACCAATAGTCCAACTTATCAAAATGGAAYGAGCATTARTTTATAAGACATGTTTCTGATGGAGGTAGAATGGTCCATACTGGAGTGAATCGTGGAGGCATGTTCACATAACATTATTGTTAGAGAAGTTATGGAGTTGTGATGGTGTTTGGYTTCTCTTGACTTGGAGGAAAGGTGATGAATTAATTAAGGACATGATATATCAGGTAAATTGTAGTCAAGGTGAAGATTGTTGGAAACATGCCAACGAATTTCCCATGTGGTCACATGCACATGCATGTAGTTATATTAGGAATGTGCATGCATGCACTCTTTTGTGAACATATTGTGTAACATATTGTCTTATTCTGTGTGACTGACTTTCTGAACCAACCTGGCTTCAACTAGCTCCGGCTACAGAAACGACCACGATAAGAGTTTCTTCAGTTCTTCCATGGCCTGTCAATATACAATACATATTAAATAATAACAATAATTTAATTTTAGATTCATGAATTCAATGTTTAACTCCATATTAGTATGAGAAACTTTTTTTTTATGGTACAAGAAACCGAGGAGCCATCATTGTTTTCTACTTTACGGAAACAAGAACAATTCTCAGGCATTCGAAACAATGAAGGGAAACGGAGAAAAACGAAACGACGAAGTCCTGTATATAGCGAAAAAAAAATTATTTTGAAAAGTAATTATACCTCTTCACGATGTTCTTCAAGGAGTAGGTTAACTCGGGAGAAATCTTCCCTCCCGAGTGTCCTAACTCCGGCATCTATTCCGGCCCCGGTGGCTCTATACCAACTACTTGGTCTATGTCACATGCATGCCATGATATATTGACATAATTCCCGACTCCATTCCCGAGTGATAATTCCGGCGTTTCATCTCCGACCGTTCCTGCATAGCATTAAACACACTGTCAGTTCTGTAAGCGACTCATCCCAAGGAACTTTAAATTTGAAATTTGAACCGGTTTCCCTCGTCCTGAAGACCGGCCTTCTGCAATTTTGATTTTTGAAAACCCCGCGCAGAATGCTCTTTGAATATCCCGGAGATCGGACTTTCTGCGATTTATTTTTTTCAAATGAAATGGAATGCGAGAGGAACAATTCCTTGAACGGTCATTTGCCAGAGCAGCTAGGACAGAACTCGCCTCTGGAATGGCTGGATGTTTCAAAGAATTTCTTCAGGGTCTAGTGCCCCCACATTTGTGCAGCGAAGGCAATCTAACTATGTGCCCGTTGTTGTTAGGATCACCTGGACTGTTCCTGGGGATCTCGAGTTGTGACTGTGGGCATCAACGAATCCGTTCTTCAAAAAGATTTGGTTGTCAACTTCGATGGATCTAGTTGAAGTCCTTCCAGGATGGCCTGGTGGCATGCGTAAATTCTTGGTTACATGCATATACGATACTAATGATGGTTTTGAACTCTTGTCCATGGCCAGGATAGCAAGGGTTTCATATCCTGGGGCACTGTAGATGCAAAAGACTGTATATTTAGGTTTGCCAATATCAGAAAAAGATTCCCTCTGTTTGTTCTTTGTAGATGTATACATTGGAAAATCGTTCTACTGAGGGATTGATATGTTGTCAGATTTCATTCTATGAGACTGAGTTTTTCCCATCCTGCCTTCGGCAAAGTTACAGTTGAGCTCTCTCATGTCATCGCTAGAGTTAACAACAAGTATTATGATCCATCGTTGGCGTTTATATTAACTACCTTGCTTTTTTATGCATGTGAATTTCATGGTCAATGTGCAAGTTTTATCGCTCCATGAATCCCATGATACATAGAGCCGACATAATGCACCGAATGCCTTCCTCGAGGCCGGATTTCATTTGAAATGTAAATGTACACAAATAGCAGGAAATGTAGGACGGCTCCATGAGAGAGAGGTTTACTTTCAAACGCTCCGCCCATTAGGGTTTTGGAACTTGGTTCTGAGGTAAGAAAAAAAAATTGATCAAAATGCGTCAGTCAATGACTGTCGCGAAGGCTAAATTTATCATCCTAGCTTATCGTGGAAATACACCCTAGGAGTCACCTCCTTCTCATCCAATTGGTACCAGGCATTTTCTTTTAATTTCGTGAGATCTCACTTCAGTTTTGTGGGCGTCCTGTTTGAATTTTGTGGGTCTTTATTTTTTTTAATTTTGTGCGTGTTTCTCAGATTTCGTGGGTTAACAGTAGTCGACAGCCATTTCTTATTACATAGATTGAAATTTGAAAAAAAAAAATGCTAACTCATTAATGCATCCATGATAATTAATACTCCATAAAATCATATAAACCAATTTAATATGTAATATTAGGAAAAAAACAATAATTAATTTTATTTAAAATTAAATGAATGATAAAGTAATAGTTATTTTTATTTAGAATTAAAGTAATAAAAATAATAGTTAATTAATGGTAAAAGTAACGATTAATTTTATTTAAAATTAGATGAATAGTAAATCATAAGATATTATTTAAAATACAAATTATTAAATTTTAATTTATTTAAAAAATTTATATTAATTTGCTTTTTAAAATTAATATATATTTTTAATTCTGATAATAAAATTTGGTTTTATTTCAAAAATATATTTTTTATAGTTTCTATTTTCTCCGCCTGCACTTACTCCGTGTCACCTGGGACTTGAGTTAATTACAACATGGTTGATGGATGTATGGGTCCTCGTTAATTGCAACGTGGTAAATGAATGTATGCTTAAATGGACTGCGTTATTTCAAATTTAAATTTTCCTCCTTTTCTAATGGGCGGAAGTTATTTCAAATTTAATTTTCTTGTACTCATCAGATCATATGGAACTCCATTTGGAGCACCACATCGTCAGATCTCTGAGAAGAGGGCTGGCGCCTGCTCTTGTGCATCATCAGCAGAGCTGGGTGAAGATGATTCGGCCCGCACCATGGTTGAGATCATATTCCAATCAAGTTTTTTTTTTTTTGTTTGTTAATTTGTGCGGAACCTGTTGGCTACGCGATTAACCTGTGGCTTCAGAAACCGCGACTCACGGGCATCTAAGCCGTCAAAATCACCCGGGGATCGCACCTGGCCTGAGCCACACCAACCCTTAACATGGTTGGATTTTTTGTCCCCGCAGGTTTCGAACCGGTGACTTTAACATCACGGAGTGGCTTAACAACACACTTCGTCACCGACTGTCCTACACCTCGGGGACATATTCCAATCAAGTTGGTTNTCCATGATAATTAATACTCCATAAAATCATATAAACCAATTTAATATGTAATATTAGGAAAAAAACAATAAATAATTTTATTTAAAATTAAATGAATGATAAAGTAATAGTTATTTTTATTTAGAATTAAACTAATAAAAATAATAGTTAATTAATGGTAAAAGTAACGATTAATTTTATTTAAAATTAGATGAATAGTAAAACATAAGATATTATTTAAAATACAAATTATTAAATTTTAATTTATTTAAAAAATTTATATTAATTTGCTTTTTAAAATTAATATATATTTTTAATTCTGATAATATAATTTGGTTTTATTTCAAAAATATATTTTTTATAGTTTCTATTTTCTCCTCCGTCCGTTTTCTTTCCAGCCTGCACTTACTCCGTGTCACCTGGGACTTGAGTTAATTACAACATGGTTGATGGAGGTATGGGTCCTCGTTAATTGCAGCGTGGTAAATGAATGTATGCTTAAATGGATTTCAAATTTAAATTTTCCTCCTTTTCTAATGGGCGGAAGTTATTTCAAATTTAATTTTCTTGTACGTCTCAGATCATATGGAACTTCATTTGGAGTACCACACCAACCCTTAACATAGTTGGATTTTTTGTTCCCGCAGGTTTCGAACCGGTGACTTTAACATCACGGAGTGGCTTAACAACACACTCCGTCACCGACTGTCCTACACCTCGGGGACATATTCCAATCAAGTTGGTTGAAGAAGGAAAATCCCATCTAAAAAATCGAGAGAATACTGAAGATCCACAACAGCCAAGAGACCATTAAAAAATTTGAGGAGTACAGGGACATGGTGAAAGAAAAAGCCAACAAGCTGCCCAAGAAGCAGGCAAGCATTATGCACCATGCATTAAGCCAATGATTGGCTTAGTGCATGGTTCCCTAAGTAAATATGAAGTACACATGTAAGTACGCGGGTCAGTTGATGCACTTGATGCCGGTTTTCCTGGAGGATGATGATCCATTAACTTGCATCCATCCATTATCTTTTTCAGCTGACCATTTCCCGGCGAACCATGCATTGATTTCGGCCTGCGTGACTGCAGTTCTTTAAATGTGGTTGTGTGCTTCTCGATTTAGAGTACCTGCGATTGAGAGGCACCTTAATTAATTGGTAAATGCTCGGATTCGAAGTACATGGGATCGGGTAAATGATCGGATTCAAAGCACATGGGATCATACTTCTCTGTCTTGCCTTAATTCGTTTTACCAAGTTATTACCAACCATTTTTAATGGGTTTTACAAACCCACAATCCTTGTTCCGTGTAATTCGTGGTTACCATATTACCAACCATTTTTACTCGTCGGTTTCATTTTACTAACAAACTTTTTCAATCTGAATTTATGCTCAGAGCATTTACCAGGATCTTAGTGACTCAAGGCATAAGTAGTCCACGTCTATCTCTGCCAGAAGCAGGAGCCGAGCTCGATATCCCACCTAAGCACGGAGGAGAAAGAATTAACACGAAAACCGGTACGCATCCTTTATATGCTTTTGAGATGCATCTCGTGGAAGCCCTAAAAAGTCATACAGTGTGTAATTCTGCAATCCACCACTGGTCACAAAATGTTTGTCCTCCGCATGTTCGCAAGCATCAAGCTAATTCATGAGAATGTGATAGTGTAATGTCGGCATTTGAGTTTAATTTTTTATTTATTTTTACGAACAGGGTGCTTGTTTGTTCGTCCTTTGAAACTTGAATAGTTCTAAATAAAACAAGTATGGCCTAAAATCTAAATTTTCATAACTTAACTTCCGTACAAAGTTTCAGAATCCAGATATTAAATACAAATTTTAGGAAAATTAAGATTAATAAAAAATAAAAACCTTGTTATTATGACTCCCGTACAAAGTTTCAGAATCCAGATATTAAATACAAATTTTAGGAAAATTAAGATTAATAAAAAATAAAAACCTTGTTATTATGATGTTTAGTGCAGTTGTATAGCCATATAAATTTGGACCTTTGGTGGAAAAAGAGCGGGAGAATCCTCAAAATGAAGGTTCGGATCCCTGCGTATGACAAATCAAAAACTTAAATACATTGAACTGTGTATCTATAGGATTCTATAGAATGTGTTCAAGCCATGTTATATTTTCAATGTTCCAAGGTCAGAGAACACATCATAAATACTTACACAGAATTTTCCCCACCGACCAGGATACGAGGTTGGCCTTTCCTATAAATATCATATCGAAGCTTCAATTGCCTCTCCTCGGTGGTTTCTATGGAAGCCCAATCACAACCTAACCACAGAAAATGAGGAAAATGCAGAAAAAAATCTAGGTTAAACCCAAATCAAAGACCGAACATTCCTGAAAATAAAAAAAACGAGCAGAATGTGAGGTTGACCTTTCAAAAAATATCAAATCGAAGCTTCAACCGCCCCTTACCAGTGGCTGCTATGGCAACGCAATCACTGCCTATCCTAATAAAACTAGGAAAATGCAGAAAAAAAACTAAACTAGGCTAAACCCAAAACCAGAGACCAAACATTCTCGATGCTGCAGAAACGAGAGGGATGAGAGGTTTCCCTGTAATAAATATCATATCGATGTCCTTCTATTTCTTGTCTCTTTGATTTACAATAGAGGTTAATGAACTCACAAAAGGTTAATTAATTTATCAAACAAATTAATCTTCTCATAGTTGGCATTTTCTTTGTTAATTTGTTATTATTATCTATTTGTTTCCAACTCCTATTAAATTTTTAAAATATGTTAGCTTATTTCATCAATTTGCATGTTACATATTTAGTGTGGAATGAAGTGAGTAATCAGGCCATCCTAACCCTGAGAATCAAGAGAGTGAAATGGTTGACCAATAATAAACATGAAAACTCACTTCTAGCTCTAGATCAATTGAGCTAATCCTCAAGACTATAATATTGTATATTATTATGCCTATAAAAGATTATAAAATATTTGTCATTCTCTTACATCTACTTGGAAAAAAAATTCAAATGATCTGATTGCACTATGACATCTGTAGAATTATCCTCCAACACTTAAAACAAAAAGAGAACATGTGAAATTAACAACAAAACCCCTTATATCTACATCTTTAAAAAGTTTTAAAATAATAGTTGTATGTAATGCAAAATAAATAAATTAATTAAATTAATTATTAAACACTTGAAACTCCTAATAATGTATTACTTATATGTAAACACAATTTACAAAAGTAAGTGTGTATATATAATTCAATATAATATTAATTTACAATTTAAACTTTGATTTGACAAAAATACAAATGTCAATAATATTTGTTATTTCAAGGATGCTAGGATGGTCTCCCAGAGGGGCTTCAACTTCCAAAAGTCGGCATAAAAAAGTAGGATGGAATTAATACTTTGAATTAGGGGATTTAAATAAAGAAACACTTTTCACTCCTCATCAGGAGAAAGATTATGCCTGGTCCATTCACCACTAGAAAAGCTCTGTGAGTGAATGAGTCATTTCCCTTGGTTAAATCAGCACGATCAATCTGGTAGAATGTCTGCCCGATGTTGCTAACCCAAGAAACATCAACACTCCATATTAGCAAGGGAGACATTCTTCTTCACGCCAAGCTTATCTATGAAGTATACAAACTTTGTCTTAGACAGAGGCTTGGTGAGAATGTTCACAATTTTGTCATCTGTGGATATGTACTAGAGTTTTACAACTCCCTTCTATACCATATCTCAGATGAAGTGATATTTGATCTCAATGTTCTTCAACTTGTCATGAAATATTGGATATTTTGAAATCTTGAAAAAACTTTGATTATCACAGTGTATTAAGGTTGTCTCTAGATATTTATCAAATAATCTCGCAAGAAGTTTTTGAAGCCATACTGCTTCACGACTTGCGACACTAGATGCAATATAATCCACTTTTGTTGTGTTGAGTTCTACATAAGTATTTTTCCTGCTAAAATAGGATATCGTAGATGATCCTAAGATGAAGTAGCACCCCAAGGTTCTCTTTTTGTCCACTTCACTCCCTTCTGAGTTAGAATCAGTATATCCCTACAATATCACTTCACCACCTAAGTCATATCTCAGACCATATCCAACTATACCACACAGGTACCTCAACACATGCTTTGTTGCAACCCAATGGAAGTTCCTCGGTTCAACCATGAACTGGCCCAGGGTGTTCACTACAAAGCAAATATTTGGCCTAGTGTTAACTAGGTACATCAAGGATCGAATCAAATTCCTATACGTAGTGGAATCCACCAGATCTGAATATGAAGCAGAATCACTGAGCTTCTTAAGATTCGTTATCATAGCTGTATCCCTGGACTTGTAGTCCATTATACTGAATCTTCTCAAGATCTCAACTATGTACTTACCTTGTCCGAGAAATATCTCACCTAGTTTCTGCCACACCTTCAATCCCAAGAAATATTGCATCAAGACAAAATACTTAATCTAGAACTCAAAGGCCAAATCCCTCTTGTATTGATCGATGAGTCGGTCTACTCTTGTAAGGAATGGTTATCAACATATAAAACCAATATCAAAGGATCAGGATCAATAAACTTGTATTAAAGGTTGGGATATGATTAAGTCTTGGTTAATCCCAAGCTCATCAAGTATCCATCAATCATGGAGTACCATGCCCTAGGTGCCTACTTGAGTCCATAGAACGCCTTCTTCAACCTACAAACATGAGACTCCCTCCCATGTACCTCAAATCCTTGAGGTTGTTTTATGTACACTTCCTCCTAAATCATACCATTGAGGAATGCAGTCTTTACATCCATCTGGTGTAATCTCCAATAAATGACTATTTCAATGGAAATAATGGTCTTGATGGAAGGTTACTCGACAGCTGGAGAAAACTTCTCCTCATAGTTCACTCCCTCTTTCCGGGAGAACCCTCTTGCCACGATCCTCGTTTTTTACTTTTTAATGTTGTCATATATTTCATGATTGATATTGTAGATCCACTTGGAAGTCACCATTGACTTCCCCTCGAGTATCGATACAATATTCCACACATCATTCTTCATGATGGAATGATATTCCTCTATCATGGAATCTCTCCAAACTTGTTGGACTACCACCTCCTCATAACTGGAATCAATGATGTGACTCATAAATGCCATATAACTAAAGAATTTATRAGGTCGTATACTTTTCTTGAAAGTACCATGGGGAGCTTCATGCCCCTCTACATCYTGCAATGTATCACAAAGCCATACTAGCCTCTTCCTAGTCTCTGGAAAAATGACTCTAGATGTGTCCATTGGTTCAACTGGCTCTCCTAACTTTTCCTGATAGTTTAAAGGATGAAGAATCAATTGGAACAAAGGGACCTAATCCCACATCCTTAGAAGCCTCTTTCTCCTCACTATCAATCTCCATATGAGATTCTCTATACCTCTTGAAGGTTATGTATTCATCAAAGGTGAAATCCAAATTGACCTCTATCTGGTGGTGTCTTCGAATGTAGATTATGTAAGCCTTTGATGTCTCATTGTATCCAAAAAATGTCCACTTCTTCCCAGAAGGCTCAAATTTGTCATGAATGTAGTCTGAAAAACAAAATATCCTCAAATGACTAACCTCTAGTTTCACACTTGTGAAATCCTCCTCAGGAGTCTTGTCCCCCAAGATATGGTGAGGACTCTTATTCCGGATGTACATTGTTGTACTAGATTCATCTCCCCATAAGAACATGGGTAAATATTGATCATGGATCATGGCTTAGCAACCTCAACAATGGACATGTTTTATTCTCTTCAACCTCATTCTTCTGTGGGCCATAAGGAATTGTCAACTCCCTATTGATCCCTGCTTCCTTGCAGAAATCATTGAAGTCCCTAAAAGTGTACTCTCCATCATTATCTGACCTCAACACCTTGATCTTCTTCCTTGTCAGGTTCCTACCTCAACGCCAAGATATTTCTAGGAGATTCAAAACCCACACCTCCTTCACAAGAAGCTAGACCTACAGGATCTGAGCCAAGTTGCTCTGCTAAGCACAAAGTCGAGGAAGTCCCAAAATTCCTAGACATGTTATTTCATGAAATAAGAGCATCACTGTCAGGACTGAATAATCCACAAGTGTTAGCTCGATTCAAATCCTTCATGAATCCGGGACAAGGTTTTCCTCATTCAACGCCAACTACTCTTGTTGGCACCTTGAATACAACAAGACAAGAACCTTCCACAAA
The DNA here is from genome assembly GCA_032191745.1 of Picea mariana. Classification (NCBI taxonomy): domain Eukaryota; kingdom Viridiplantae; phylum Streptophyta; class Pinopsida; order Pinales; family Pinaceae; genus Picea; species Picea mariana. The sequence continues at coordinate 36,622 of JASDQU010206611.1, forward strand.
AATTATGTCTCCTATTACATCATTAACCCCTTTACAAACCTGCTTCAAAAATACTAGTTCCAAACTCACTTTTGTAAGTGATATTACTCCTATCTTGCCCGAAGAGATGCCTCCCTCAGATTTATTTTTCAGCAAGAAACGAAAAGCTATTGTAGAAAGAGAAAGAGAATCTCTTCAAAAGGATGGAGTTGTCACTAAAAAGCAAAGAATGGTGTATGATGGGAAAAACCATGATGGTCCTGAGTTTGCGAAAGCAGTTGCAGGTCCACTGGGGTCTTTTGCCACTGCCAATCAATGGTCAGTGGACAATTTAACCGCATTATTGTGACATAAATTCCTCTTAGTAGAGAAATTGCAGAATGAAATATACAGTACATAACATATTGTTAGAAGCAACATGAACCGGGACATTGAACAAATCAGGGCTAGTCATGAGCATCAAATTAAGTAGTTGCATGATAACCTTGAGTTGCTCTACCAAAGTTCACAGAATAGCAAAGGATTGATCACTCAACGTGAAATTTGATTGAGTAGCTGCATGTCAAATTGACCCTAACACAGAACACAACAATAAACATTTTGGACTTCAAAACACAAGCATCATAAATAAATGAGAGGTTGGAAGTTGCCCAACAACATCTCTATAAAAAAATAGATGCTATTCAAAAATGCTATCAGGCAGTAGACCTCTGCCTAAAAAATATTTATGTCAAGGAAAAAGAGGCATGCGCAGCCCGGTCTAAGTTTCAAGAGGTTCTCATATGGAAGCAAAGAGATAATACCCCAGGTCTTCCCCTTCTCTCTCATTCTAAACAAGTAAGATGTGAAACGGCCCTAAAAGCCTCATAAACAAATCTAGGAGAAGGCAAGAAACTTGCCAGATATGTAAAAGAGGCTTGTTTAGAGGCATTATCTTCAATAAATAAATAAATGATTGAGTTCGAAGGAAATAACATCTCATAGGCCTCAGGGAAGATTGAAATAGAAATGAACCAGCAAAGCTCCGGAAAGAACAAG
>JASDQU010206612.1:461-14086 GCA_032191745.1 Picea mariana
TAATGGAACAGTAAGGCTCCTTACAATCGATGACTCCAGAACTCCGTTACTTGTAAATGGTCATCGGCTCCATCTGTACCAGAAACCTATTTCTAAAGATGATTTTAAGGCTACATGCATGGCAGACGCTCATTTTCTTTTCGTTGAGGGGGTTTCTACCCATAGTAACAATTAATTATTTTAAAAAAAATTCTTTTAGTATTAGATTAGATTAGATTAGATTTCATTTACTAATAATCCCTGTCAAGAAGTATCGTCCTACACTCGATTTTTGCAGGATCCCGATGAAAGCACTGGAGAGGCCGATTTTTTTTTTTCAAAGAGACAGGCTTTCACAATGCTGAAACACCGCTGTGCAGCACTGCTGATTTTCACGATGCTGAAACACCGCTGTGCAGCACTGCTGATTTTCACGATGCTGAAACACCGCTGTGCAGCACTGCCGATTTTTTACGATGCCGAAACACCGCTGGTGAACACTGGTGACTTTCTTCCCGATGCTGAAACACCACTGTTCCGCACTTTTCATTTCTTCCCATTTTCAAAAACACTCCAGTCCGCCGTTTCCTCATCATTTTCATTACCGAAACAAATCCGTCCAGCACTTGTTTCGCCTTTCTCCCTTTTGTTGCTGAAACACCACTACCAACAACTTTTCATTTTTCCCCTTTCCGTTGCTGAAACACCGTTACCAGCAACCTTTCATCATTTTTCCCGATGCTGAAACACCACTGTTCAACACTTTTCATTTCTTCCTACTCCCAAAACATTCCAGCCCGCCATTTTCTCACTATTTTCATTGCCGAAACAACTTCGTCCAACACTTGTTTCAACGTTCTTCTCTGTTGTTGAAACACCATTATCAACAACCCTTCATTTTTCTCACCCTCCATCATCGGCGAAACAATCCTATCCAGCAATTATTTCACCTCTTTCCGTTGCTGAAACACCATTTTCCAACAACCCTTCATCATTCATTCACGATGCTGAAACACCACCGTTCAACACTTTTTGATTTTCTTCCGATACTGAAACACCAGTTATCAACAGTTCTTCATCTACAACAATTGTTTCGTTCTTCTCTGTTGTTGAAACACCCACCTTTCACCATCGTCCGTCAGCAAGATTTTACGCTCTCAAATGTTAGTTCGAACAATAGGCTCCCGACACAATAAAAAACCGCCGCCACAACAGCATCACCATAAACAAGCATGATACTGGTTGGCCGAATGAACCAAATGGTAAGGCGAGGTATGTAAATATAATGTAATTCAATTAGACTATAGTTAATGAGAAAATATTTTAAGCCATCAAGACCAATTAAGTGCCATTATTACTAATCGCACTTAACGGGAAGGGAAGTACACGTCAAATCAATGATACCATCATTTCCTGCGATTTCATCGCCGCCATTTCCATTTCATCACCTTTTGCGCATTTAACCACTACTCCTACATATAACCCCTCGGAAAAACTTACCCTGCGTCCGAGCTGATACACAACTCTCGACGCTGTATCCTACCAAACTAGTAGCCATGGGAGGAGCTGTCGTCCACAAAGAACCCGCCACCATAGCACTGCTCGAACACTATCCAGCCGCATATCAAATCTTCGAGCAAGCAGGTTGGCTCAACTACTTCAGCAGGCTTCAAGGATACAATGAACCACAAGTACTACAGTTCGCCCGAAATCTTTAGGAGAACCATTTTGTCGTCGCAGGCATCCAAATCTCTGTGACAGAGCAAGACATATCCGTATTTTTAGGCCTCCCTATGGATGGCACTCGACAGTTCAGCCGGAATCATATCATCGGGGATGTCCAGCAGAGTTTCTTCCTGACTAGGGAAAGAATTGTACTAAAAGGCAGAGGGGTTCAACTCAGTTCACTACCACCCCCGTGGCCGGAGGTCGCCCGATTCATCAAGCACTACCTAACCTGCGAAGGTCGCTATCAGGTAGTCTATCAGCACGACTTCCTTTTTCTTTCTCATTTAAGACATAACAGACGGGTCAATATTCCATACTTTTTGCTGGGCTGTTTAAAGAACATGGCACATTACTGTCGAAGGGCAAAGGATCCAACCCAGTCACTTACCCACCACCGTCTGGTTCAATTACTCATCAACAGGGGTTTTGAACAGCAGAATCATCCACCCATAAACACTACTCTCCCTACACCAGGAGGCTGAAACACAAGCATCAGTTGCCATTCCTGTAGTTGCTCCACAGACATCCGCTCATGAGGATGTGACTGCCACACAAGAACCAGTCACCTCCAAATCCAAACAAACAATGGCCGATGTCTTGGAAGAAAACGAGTTTTTAAAGTCTCAACTGGAAGCATATTAGCAAGAATTAGCCATGGCAAGGGAGGCATGTGAAAAATAATTAAGTCGGTACGCCTTGAAACGAACAACAACCCTGGCAAAACAAACTACAAAAAGCATATGAAAGGAATACATGTGCTACCAATGCGGAGATATTTATTATCGGGCAAGATATAATATCATTCAAGTGCCACTACCAGGAACAGTCCGTCCTCCTTCCCCTTTTGCAGCCAAAACTGAACCTGTTGCAGCACAAGAACCAGCAGGTTCCACCAAGCTCACAACCAAACCTGATGTAACACAAGAACCAGTAGGCCCTAGCAAAATTAAGACTGAACCTGCTGCAACACAAGAACCAGCAGGTTCTTCCAGGACCAAGAAAGAAGTCCCTCCTATTGTCAACAAGGCTATGCAAACAGTGCCCATGGAGGAAGTTACACCTTCCAGTCAAATCAATCTCTCCACTTCCAGGGAACAATCCACTCAAACCCTGCCTAATCCCACTACTTCAGATGCTGAAACACAAACTTGGCCGTGGGATGAGCATGCAGAAATACAAAATTGGAAGAAGGAGTATGCTGAGACACAGGCCCAACATCTGCAAATACACAGGCAAACCTGGAGGAATCACACCTTCTCAAATTGGGAATCATTGGACCTGAAACGCCAGGAGGTTCGTGAACTCAAAAAGAAGAACAAAGATTTAAAAGGTAGACTAATCCTGGCATTTGATATGATGCAGAAACTAATGGCCACAAGGAAACCATCTTGTAACTATTCTTTATTTCTCATGGAAAGACTCATGTGGTTTCAGATTAAGTCTATTATAGAAGGAAATCCCCATGAAGTCATTTTATCAACATATTTTATTAAAACTTTTGTAGCTGCCTCCACCAGAGATCATCACCTCCTCTGTGAGGCATACTTCCATAATGAGGCTATTCCAGAAAATAGGTTACTGAACATAAATCCTCTTGTTGGGGATGTTCAACTTTGAGCATTTACTTCCTTTCTCCTCAATCAAATCCTTTGGTAAGGTGACTTTTCGGCTGCCCAAAACAATGAAGATAATCGCCTCCTCTGGATTAGACCAGAACCACAAAGGGCAGCTACATTCATCGCACAATATTATGCGTTCTTAAAGCAACCAGGGATGACTGAACATGTTCAGCAGCTACAATCAGAAGTGATTCAGGATTGTGAACGCATCATTAGTGCCATAGAGATTCCTGCCCTACAGGCCAATAACCTGTTCTGGCAACAATCCACAGAAAAGAGGCAACAACGTAATCCTTTTGGTCCTGCCAACTTAGAAGCAGCAATTTCTAGGGTACCCAGTTATATCCAGTGTATGAGGTAGTGTGCTGAGCAGTGGATTGGGTACCGGTTCTATTTTCCCATTTTTTGGTTGCCAATAGAAAGATATCAACTCAATTACAAGATGCCTAAAAAGGCAGAAACAACAGCATGGCAAAGATTGGAGGAAGTGCGAGGGTTCAGAACGCTGACAGACAGTACCTCCCAAAGTTACAACTTGAGTAGCTTACATGATCAGAGTAGGTATCCAGACTCGGATTCAAAGTAAGTTGCCTGAGGACATGCAACACCTTGAGCTGGGGGGGATGTTAGGACCACGCAATGTACCCTTTTTGCCCATACTTTTTGCCATTATTATACCCTTGATCACCTGTATTTAGACTTATATTATCATTTCATCTGATCACTCCAAGGTATACAATGTCCTTTCTCATTACTATACGTTTAATCTATTTTGCATGATATTTTACATCACTCTCGTACTTAACTATTGATTAGAAGTGCATAAGTGTCCATAACTGCAGATCAACATTTGAGGCCTGTGCTGAAACACATAACTGTCCAAGATCGTTGTTGCTGAACTGATGTTGAAACACGGAGCTGCTACACAGTCCGAGGTCGCATATGCCGAAACACAGAGCTGCTACACAGTCCGAGGTCGCATATGCCGAAACACGGAGCTGCTACACAGTCCAAGGTCGCATATGCCGAAACACGAAGCTGCTACACAGTTCGAGGATGCATATGTTGAAACAGTCGTTACAGTTAGCGGTCAAGGCCGACACAGTCAAAAGCGCAATTCACGTGGCTGAAACAGCCCGTGAATTGNAGAATAGGACATCCTATGCTGATTTAGAAAGAAGATCCGATTTAGGATAGGATTCAGATATGCTTTGTAATGATTGTATCGAAGGGATTTCCTCTTTAAATTCAGGAGAAGTCACCATTCGAGATAGCCAAGTTTTGATGCATTGAAGCAACTCCAGAGAAGCAGGACGTATTTTATTCTTTCAATTTGTAATGTGATATTTCGACAGATGAATATAAGACTGCTTTGAGTATCCTTCTCTAGCTTTTCGTTCAGGGGAATATTGTGAGAAGGGAGGGCCCACCTTCATCACAAGATTCACCCATTAGATAGAAGTGTGTTAGTATAATTTCTGTTTATGTTTTTTCGTTTGCTGAAACACTGTTTTAATGAATTTGGCTTTGCTGAAACACTACTGAATCTGTCTTAGTTATTGAATAAAATTTATAATTCTTTTTATCAGCAATCTTGTGTGATGATTTTGTGAGGCTAGCAGAGATTTGGTTAAGGGTCCCTGCTTAGACAGAAATGGATCGGAAGGTCATACCCTCTGTAGAATTTGTTTATTGCTGCAAGTTTGCTAGCAGAGATTTGGTTAAGGGGTTCCTGCTCAGACAGAAAGGGACTACAACACCTTGTCTTCTGTAGATTTCCTTTGCAAGTGTGCTAGCCAGAGATTTGGTTAAAGTGTTCCTGCTCAGACAGAAAGGGACTAAAACACCTTTTCTTCTGTAGAATTCATTTACTATTGCATGTGTGCTAGCCATAGAATTGGTTAAAGTGTTCCTGCTCAGACAGAAAGGGACTACAACACCTTGTCCTCTGTAGATTTCCTTTGCCTTTGCAAGTGTGCTAGCCAGATATTTGGTTAAAGTGTTCCTGCTCAGACAGAAAGGGACTACAACACTTTGTCTTCTGTAGGTTTCATTTACCTCTGCAAGTGTGTTAGCCAGGGATTGGATTAAGGGTTCCTACTCAGAAAGGAAAGAACCAAAACATCCTGTTCTCTGTAGACTTTCCTTGGTTTAGCCAGAAACTGGGTTAGAGATCCCTGCTCATAAAGAAAGGAATCAGACTGCCCTGTTCTCTATAGACCTCAACCTCAAAAGTGTGCTAAAACAGAAGTAAGGCTCAAGGCTCCTGCTTAGACAGAAAGGAACTAAGTGCTTTGTTTTCTGTTAGATAGAGTTAATTGTTTTCTGCGTTATTGTTTTCATGAAAAGAGTGTTAATGCTGAAGTCTTTGTTTGAGAGTAAGGGTCCTATTCTCTGATTGCAGAATAGTTGTTCTTTCCCATTGAAATTATTATTTTAATGTAATCCAGGATTATTAGATTGATCTTTAAGGAACTGCAATAGGGAGGTTACTTTCCTGTGATTTAATTCAGAGCCTCAGTTCATTCAAGCAAGTATAATTAGTATAGATTTCTTTACTACAACACTAAGTTGCTTTTGGAATTGAGCATATACTGTGCGTGGCTATATTTGAAACAAAAGACTTCCCTGGGTTGATAATTTATGTTTCACTTGGTTGTTTAAAATTAATTAAGCAATTATAGTGACCAACAATAGCATTATAGTAATTCTTTTACTGTTTGTCTATTCTACTGTTGATCTTCTATCATGAGTTCAACTTTCGGTTCCTTAATGGATATCACCCCTCTGATTTGTTTGAGTGTTGAGTCTATGTTGGGGTTCTCATGTTCAAATGAGAAGTGATTATAAAATTCTATTGTAATACTATCCAGTTTGTAGTTCCTCTGCGCAATTCCTGGTCTGTATACCAGTTTGTTGGAATTCCTTCTAATGTGTGAATAAAGTGATGAGGCCATTCCTCTGGTGGTGTCATCCTCAATAGTGTTATGCACTTCTCTAAGTGTTCTGCTAGTGCCCCCTGTCCGCTATATTTCTGCAGTTGGTTGCTTCCCTATTCTGCGCCAAATTTGATGCGCAGTAACCGCCTACATTGGTAGCAATCCTTGACTGTCTCTTTGTGTGCACCCCACCATATTTCATGTGTTTCCTTGAGTGCTATATCCATGGCTACGAGCCTCTAATTTTCTAGCACTTCATATTTGTATCCTTTTAAGAATGCTTCTAAGTCATTCACCCCATGGAAGTTGGGAGGTTTCCTTATCTCCGTACCTACCCATCTTACTACGCGGTCTATTCTTGCACATCTTCTTGTGGAGACTTCGTGTAACCTCTGCTTCCATTTCTCTAACGTTGTATCTGATTCTAACGTGCATGACGTGATACTTCTCCAACTGAGTACCACATCTGCAATTGGATTCACATAATATTCTTCTCGCGCAGTTTTTCTATACAACTGGTTAATTTCCTCCAGGTATAGACAAGTGGGTTCTACAAACCTTTCCCCTTCGGACGGGTCCAATGGCACAATGAATCTGTATTCTCCTGACTCAAATTTCATCTTCCTCATCTTTAAGTTGATTATGGCCTGATTGTCAAACGCCCAATCCAATCCCAGTAATGCTAGATAAGGTGTTGTGCCATCTACTATCTCTATCACTTCAAAATCAACTTTAGTGCACACTCCATCTAGATCTATTGTCACCCCCTTTAGTCTTCCAATATGTAGAGCTCTGTATTGATTTTCTAGTTTCAGCTGAACATGTGAGTATCCTAACGTGGGCTCTCCCATACATTGCCATGTCTTCTTGGGTAATACATTTACTTCAGATCCTAAATCCAGTATAATATCTCCCATATTGAAATCTCCAATGTTGGCGTTTAGTCAAAATTCTATGCTTGTTCTCCTCCTTGTATGCAAATGATTAACTATTTTATGTTCTATATTTCCTTCTATCTTTGTGCTACATCTTTCTAGCATATTTTGTAACACTTTAATAGACGATGGGTTGTTTAGTAGTTTGACACAGGATTGCAAAAAGGCTTTAATCATACTTGCTTGTCCTAGGGGTTGTGCTTCTTTGGTGTGATCCAACACTGGAGGCATCTCGTATGCTGGTACTTCTTGAGTATGCTACACATTTGATGTCAATGCAATGTCTAGTGTTGTCGCAAGAGTTGAATCTAGGCTATAATAGAGCCAAGCCTTAGCACATTTAAAAAAAGAAAAGTTAATTTGTTGTTCGGAACTTGACTTGGGTTGCAACAAGCCAAACCCTGAAAATTGATTTTGAGTGTACTTCTGACCTAATACACTCAGAGATAGTTCTCTCAACAGCCAAGGGCTCTTTACTTAGGAATATTCAATAATCACAGTAAGAAGGCCAGATTTCTTATCAGAAAATATTTTTAATAAGGTTGGGGTTGGACCAGGGAAACAATCCATTGGGCATGGAGTCAAGTGAAAACCGAAGAAAGGAGATCATAGCGGTGATTGCATTACTTGAAGAAAATGAGGCAAAGTAAGTCTATCTTTCAGCTATAAATATTCATGATATAATAACAGAAAAAGAAAAGGAAAAGGCCATCACAGTGAAAGCATCTATCAAGGATGAATTTCCACTACAACTTTGGAAGAAAAAAAAACTAAGGATGATAACTTGATGCAGAGAACTTATCTGGAGTGAATTCTGACCAGTCACCACTGAAAACAGAACTCTTATCAACTGTGTGTAAGGAGCATGTAAAATGAATTCCAAACAGATTTTAACTCAGTCGATAAAAGAATAGATAGATAATATGACAAAAAAGAGAACATAGTGAAAGAAATGACCGTGATGAATCTCATAATATCAAGTCAACATGTCACTCAGTATAACTCCATTCCAGCTTTCAAAATAACTCAGCATTCCAAAAGGAGCTCTCTGCCAAAGAGGTTTCCCCCCAGGCTTCCGCCCTCTATATTACAATGAATGAACCTCTATATAAATTCCCTCTCTCAAGGAGGTTGAATCTGCATCATATCATAGCTAACGGAAAATGAACTAACTTCAACCATCATTAACAAATCATAACAGTAATCTGAACTAATTTAAAAGCACAAATAAATCCTAATTTCCAGCGAACTATCTATAACAGTGTATACATTTGATTCGCCTCCATGCGCAAAAATCTCTGCAATTGTCGGGAGTTCATAATGAATAACCAGATAAACATTAGGAATATCAAGACCATGGACAACTACATCAGTAGCAATCGGCACGTTAAAACGTCCTTCGCGAAAGCCAGCAAGAGTCTTCTCTCGCTGATTCTGTGAAATATCACCATGCAAAGGCTCACACGAAAGGACCCAACCCAGTGCCACTGACAGACTATTTGCATCTCTCTTTGTTTGAGTGAAAACAATACATTTTCCTCCTTTAGCATATTCAATTATCAATGGGTTGATAATGAAGCGTTTCCCATAGGTGGATGCGACAATATAATAAAGTGATATTTTGTCTGCCAACTTCTAAGATGATTCACCAACAATATCAATAACAATAGGATCATTTAAATATTTCCTCGAAAGACTTTGCACCCAGACATGCATTGTAGCAAGAAAAAGCATACTTTGGCATTTTTTCGGCAACCTCTCCATAATCACCTCAACGTCTTCATTAACACCATGGACGAGATCACTTCTGCAGCGAACTGCTTTTCCTATATCCTTCACCTGGTCAAGATAACTTCTCAACTGTTGAACCCGACCAATATAAACCTGGTCTCTAACAGATAAGGTTATGTTTTTTTTCATTTTCCCCAGGACCTTCAAACTGAAGAGGACCAGGATTCCTATCATCCATCAAAAATCGTGTTGAATTGCACATTAGCAACTGATATGGCCTGCCCTTCAAATCCACATTAGCAAGGTGAACAATCGGTTTTCCAATTTGAGAGGCACGTCGCCCCGTAGCCATCTCTTCACAGTCATCATTGCCGTGATTGGAGCATCACCACATTGCCACAGGCTTCTTCAGATTTATTACAGTTGCCATGTAACCATTCAACCCAGCACCTAAGAGATGGTAAGCAATATGGCCAAGGGCATATGCATAGTTACAGTCAAAGTTTGGTGGTAAAGATCCTCGAGCTTGATAGCCAAAGAAGTGACAAATAGCATTTAATTTCTTTCCCCTTTTTTTTATTGTTTGAACACCTAAGCACAATGCTTTTGTTATGTGCCAAAACTCATCACCCTCTACGCGCACAATTTTGTCCCGTCGGCGCAAAAATGGAACCATGAATCGGCTTTTCGGACTTTCGGAGGAAGAAGTGTAATGTGAAAAACCATGATCAAAATCCCGAAATGGAGAGATTGGTGCTCTTTGTGTTGTTTCGTGCATGCGGCAGTTGTTGTAATGTATTTGGTGATTTATTTTCCGTTTCTTCAGTTTTTCTTTGTTTCTTCAATTGCTTGGACTCTTCTTCTCGTTCCATTTTTAGATTGTTCAACGATATTTGCAACTCTGTTCACTTGGATTCATATACTTGGGTTGCGGTGTTCATGTGCCAGGCGGAGAGTCAACGAAGGATGAGGGGCAAATTCTTATAATTAAACACGAAGAGATGAGCCTTCTCATTAATTTCCATGCTCGGATAACTCTTCGACGTACTGCATGTTCTCCCTCTGCGTAAATTTCCATGATCGAGTGATCAACCAATACTTTAAGCGACAACGTGTGTTGGTGGGGTTTCATGCTCACAAATCCTCCATAGCCAGTCTTATCCACATCTAGTTCCAGTGTGGACCTGTTCTGATCCACGCACAAGACCACCTTTGTGTCATTGCCATTAAATCCACCCTTGAAAATGTTGAAGAAGACTGTGCTCCTTTCGGTCAGATCATCGGACGCCAATACCATCAAACCGAATCCCCTCGTCTTATTCCGACTACACAAACTATACAATGTTTCCAACTTTCTCTATTCCAGAAAAGGTTATTAATGGACAATGAAACTGTGACTCTTATTGAGCCCCCAAGAAAAAAGGTTGCACCGAGCGCAGGCACAAATCCCCTGATCAATGTCTGTGAAGGATCCAATCAACTCTCCGAGAGAACGACCATATGCAGACCCTATTAAAATTATGGGTATGAAGAGACCCGATGGAAGTGATAGTTCATATGTTACCAGTCGCAATGTGAAATAAGCCACAAAATAAAGCATGAGTAATGATTGATGAAACTCATCTCCTGTGCCAGAGCTGAAGATATTTTTAATGGCACCAGCATTTATTGTGAAAAGGAGGTTTGCAAGATCATTGTATTTCCCTGCTGGATATTTGAATGGCTGAAGTTTCCTTTGCTATTAGTGCTAGGACATTCTTCGCTAATCATTTTCGCTGGTGGACAAGGCTTGCATTTTACAAGCCATGGAAGTCCAGAAATGAAACAAGATGTAAAGATGAAGACAACACAGGCAAGAAGAATGTTGGATATAGGTCCCTTCCGATTGATGAGGGCATAGAGTCTTAGAGTCTTCTCAAGAAGGTAGTTGTAGGTCGCTCCCACTATTCCTCCAATAATTCCAAGTATTAGCACAGGATCAACAAATTGATACTTGAACCTCACAGAACTCACATCAAACATTATCAGGCCACCATTTCCAAAGAGGCCACAATTTCCACTTTCACAATAAGTTATGAATCCCTTCAGCACCACAGCGCCCACTGCTGTGGTGAAAACTTTTCTCCAAAGAAGAGAACTTCACCACCATGTTGTTATTTCAAGTGTTCTTGTGAGAGATACTAGAACACGAACTTTCTTCACAAAAGGCCCTACAAGGAATGAAGACACTAAGTAGAGAAATTTTCAATATCTGTTACAACATATGGCTTCAAGAATTCTTGTTTGGGTTGCTTGAATATCTCCTTTTCATTCTACACATCAAACTGCTTCTTCGGTTCGACATTCTTCTTCACCCATTGGTGTTGTGATAGATCTTGTCTTACTGCGTTGTTTCCTGTCTTAGCTCCTCCCCGCATAACTATGTTGATATTTATTCCATCATCCCTTTCTTCTGCCGAAATCCACTAAACATTCTGAATGTTCTGATTTCTGTTTTCCTGCATCTTCCCCAATAGTGTAGGACATTCTTCTGTATCATGATATGATGCACGACAATACATACATGTCGCGGGTGGAAGTGGAAATTCTATTGCATAGTGTCCCAGTTGTTGATAGTTGTGGCATACCACTGGTCCTTTGGCTCTTCCAAAGCCTCCTCTTCCTCTTCCTCCACCTGTGTATCCAACTTGATCTCCTTGTGGTGCGTTGTACTGGGGCACCTGGTTATATTGCGCGAGGTTATAGTGTGGCTGTGTGGTATTGTACTACGGCTGCGCAATGTTATACGAGGCTGGTACTTGGTTAAATTGTGGTGCATCTTTCCCAGTGATCATTTCTTCCTGCACCCTGTAAGCGTATGATGTTCTTTCCCTCATTAGGTCCATGGTCTTGCAGTCCTTGTCATCATGGCCTACTGACTTGAAAAAGTTGCAATATGAACTCTTAGGTACTGTTTGGTATTTTTTCATCATTGGGTAGTGATATGGATCATGCCCTTATTTCTTACAGATCTCACACCATAGTCCTCATGTTGGCAAAGGGTTTGGTAGTCCTGCTGCCATGTACTGTGCGAATGTTTGGCATTCATTCTTATGGTGTCCTTCTTTCCTACATGTGGTACACCAAACGACTTCTCTCTTGTCCTTACCTTTGTTCTTGTTTAGATGGAATGTTAAGTTCTTAAAATCCTCCTTCAGTTCCTCTATGGATGGATCTATCTTCTGATATTGGTTCTCTTCCAGTTGTAGGGCTTCCTGCAGAGCCTCTGCCTGGGTTTGAAACTTATGTTGTCACAAGGGGTATTTTAAGTGTGGTAGTAGTGAATTGACAAACAAATTCCTATGCTGCATATCTATCATGACATACTTTAGCTTTCCCTTCAATTGTTTGAATATCTGGTCAATCTCCCATACATATTCTCCTGGTTTCTTTCTAATCTCTATCACCTCATTCATATATTGATCCTCTGATCTAGGCTTCTGGAATTCACTTATTAATAGATTTTTGATATCTCCAATCATTCTGGTTGTCCCTAGCGGAATGTTTGTAGCTAAGCTCATGTATCAATCCAGTGCGTGATCTCTTAGCGTTATAACTAACTGTGCAAGTTTAGTGTCCTCATCTGTGATCTATTTTGCTTCCCAGATATTTTCAAAAATGAATAGGTGCTTCTCAAGGTCCTCTGACACCTCTCCTTTGAATTCTGGTAACCTGATGGTGGGATCATGTCCTTCCATCCTGAATGATGAACTACTACCTCTGCGTGGTGTAGATACTTGACTAATTCTTCTTGAACCGGTTCCCCCAATTGTTGTTCCCTATGTAGATGTACTTCATGATTTCTTTCTTTTCCCGAAATTCGGTTGTCTAAATGGTGGTGTTCTTATTGGTGTATTAGTCGCACATGGGTTTATGGGCTCCACACTGACATTGATATGGATATGAGTGTTGCCTTCTATTCTTGCTCTTGGACCTCTCGTCTTCCTCTCATATGCCGCGCACAGGATTTCCTCAATCTGATCCATATCCTGGAGATCCTCTACCTCTTCTTCATCACTTGCCAAGCCTTCCCTCGCGACTACGACTCTCTTCTTGGTGTTTATCTTATATTGGTAGGGTACTCCATTGCACGTTCTTCCATCTGTTACCTCTTCTTCATCATGATTGGGTCCAAGGCCTCCTCCTTCTTACCTTTATCCATTTCTCCCTCCATTTTTCCTTCTCCTGTCAATGCTTCCCCCCTTCCCCCATGCATGCAGAGAAGTTTAGTTGTCTAACTCCATTGTCATTACACCTTTGTTATATAGTAATATCTTAATATAAGTATATAACGATTTGATATACCTACCTCTAGGTCCCTTCAAGAACTCTTTCTCTGCTGCACTGTAAGACTTCACCATATCTATTGCAAATTCTGTGATAAATCCTACAACAATGTTATCTAACCAGAAATCTACTACACACGTAAATTTATTGTCAACTTGTTGTAACTGGGTGATCTCTACCGGATTCCACTCTAGTTGTCTGATGCGATTTGTAGGATGGTTGTCTTTTAACCTCAATATCCACTCCTGCAATACATGCGGGAAATCACATAAAAATACTTCATGCAAGTCATTGAATACGTACTTGTCCATATATTTGCGCGGTGTCAACTTCGGGTTTCTGTTATCTTTTTGCGCAAACTCCAACTC